>JACXGI010000753.1:42157-118447 GCA_016801175.1 Esox masquinongy | reverse complement strand
ATGAAAAAGTTAGTTATCGTCGCCTTTATTGATAGTTATTGTATAAATGTCATTCACGAATGAAAGAAAAAAGTATGTTGTTTTGCCATGAAAGAAAAAAATACGTTCTTATGCCATGAAATGAAATAGCTTTGGCAGACTCGCTAGCAATTGCTCAATTCTTATGACTATTCCAGTAAGTTAGTAGATACCGGTAAAGTTTATTACTGGCTAATATGCTGTTAAAACGGCCAGTGGCAAACGCCAAACATAGACGCTATTTGTGGTGGAGGTAAACTTAGTAAGAAACGTTAACTGTATCAATGTAATTCATGAATGGCCAATTAACTATTAAAACGGCCAGTGGCAAATGAGGATTTGTTCAGGATAGAGACAAGAGGCTATACTGAGACCAGGCAAAAGTACAGCTCTGTGGTGTAGTTGTTAACGACACAGCCTTTCACGTGGGTGACCTGGGTTCGAATCTCGAGATGGCAACACTTTCTATTGCGGGCCGGCTGACCTAGGCTTGCCTGGATTCTTGTTTTTAAATACAGTTTTAAATTCAGGTAATTTAAAACTGTATTTAGTCCACATCAAGCCTACGACCAAATACATTAAATATTTTTTTCATCAGCATACTTGGTGATGTTGCAGAATACAGCCCCACAGACTAATAAACATCAATCTATCCCTTAGATAGATTTAATTGATATTCTGTTATTTGGTATCCAACTCTATTGGAAGCAAGAGGCTAACCCCAGTTGCATGTCCCCTCCCCATGTCTTTGGGCTTGTAGTTGAAAATAACTTCCACTGCTGTCAGTCAAGACAGGATGACAAAGTATCCCCATTGTTTGAACAGTTCATTTGTCATAAATGTGGGCAACGTTTCCATTAGCTGATTTAAGGGAATTAATTCACAAGTGATCCTAATGACGGTTAAGATCAGAACTTGAGGAACAGAGAGTAAAAGTGACAAGCCATCTCCAGAAAAACCTCGCCTGTCAAAAGTTACCTTAGCCTCATAATTTGCAGCCCACATTAGATGGAGACGCGGCAGGCATCACATGAGGATGATGATGAGCAAGATAAGTTAACACAATGCAAAACTAGCTAAACTATATCCCGAAGGAAACGTTAACGTTTTATGATATCACCATCCAGCCCATGATGAGGGTGTTTGTGTGCCAGGCATGGCAGGTGAAACAGAAACATTTTGCTAGTTAGTGACTGTAAATAGCTAGGTAGTATTGAAACAGAAAATGTGTTTTCCTCTCTCGTTAGTCTACTGGTGTGACAATGTTGTGTGTCTCATTCCATGACAGCCTCTGTCACATCATGACATGCTATGTCGCCGTGATCACAACTGGCTGTATTGTGATGAGCTGAGTTATACGTGTCAGGGATCTCTCCGCCTTTCAATTTGTCAGAAAAAAAAGTGAGAGAAAACAGAGGCCCAGGGAAAGAAATTAACATAAATAAATGAATCAATCAATGTAAATTTAACTGTATAGTTCAGGCTGCTCAACCTTGTTCCCGGAGAGCTACATTTTTCTGGAGCTTTTCTCCCGGGCAGTGCTGAACAAAATTACGCTGCCCTGTGCTGGCCTCCCGTGATTTGTTATTATACTGCAACCAGGCATCGAACGGCTGGCCGTCATGACGCAGTGGTAATACGAGGCAGTGATTTCCAGAATGCTGTAATTAATCAAAATAGTTATTTCCACCTTGATGGTCCATGGGTAAACTCAACTCCAGACCTCGAATCCTGTTTGAATCCATTTTTTAATTGAAACCCCTCGAATCAGCATAGTAGTTTCATTTCCACTACTAAGAGCTATGAACCGCAATGCACAACTGCACAGACACCTCGGTTTTAGTTCCGTGTCTTCCACGCTGAAAAAGCCAACCTCTGCACATGCACTGAACCTGCGTGTGAATGTATAAGAGTGATGTCTTGCATCTAAACATCCACATTGCTGCTAGTGGCAACGTTATTTCGCCGTCTCCCTTATGGAGTTATAGAGTTTCCCAATTCAAAGGATTAGGTCATTGGGGTCTGGTTCAATATAAATTGTCATGTGTAGGGCGGTCTGGGCACAATGGCCACTCACCTCTGGGGGTACGGGATCCAGACCGGAGCAGTTTTGGTTGCATTTGTCGTAAACCAGGCGCAGCTTGCGGAAGAGGACTGAAAGCATCCGCAGGTGCTCCTGCAGTTTGCCCAGTCTGTCCTGGTGGGTGTTGGGGTGGTACGTCACACCGTTAGGCAGCTGGGGGACAAGACAGAGACAGTCTGCTGTATCTACTCGTCAAGCAATATACTTACATTTTTAAAAGATACATTCATACATTATTGATGGAGAGTTGGGAGTTGAGGAGCTTTTACTGAAAGAGCAGTGGGCCAGATTTCAAACACATGCTACAGCGGTACATGTGCAACCGGAGACAGCACTATAATAACATTCTAATGGAAGATACTACAGGGCGATGCTTTACATTAACTTGACCACTAGTTACTGACCACTAGTTACTACTACTGCAATACATTGGGTGATCACTCAAGCGTTTAGTGTCGACAAAGCACTCCATATCCAGTTTAGCAGTCCCTGTGTGCATACAGTTAATATACAGGGATCCCAGGAATCGAACCCACTATTCTGGTGTTGTGAATGCCATGCACATCCAACAGAGTTGCCGAGGATTGAAAAAAAATAAATAAAAAAAAATAACTACAATTTGTTTTTTTAACTATTTAGATTAAGAACTCATAAATGTACTGATTTGACTGTGTTGTTAGGTATCATTCCACATTGAGGTTCCATATAAAGTTATTATGATGAGTGCATTACTCCAGGCTGTTCCAACAGAGCTTTATGCTAACTAGCTTTACCTTCAGGCCCTTTTAACTTCATCTTTAGAGCAGAACCTGAGGCTAACTAGCTTTAGGCCCTTTAATTGGGAACAGCGTGTACAGAATCTAACGTTTCCTGGAGTCAGGGAAGGGGAGGTGTATGAGTGAATACCTGTATACATGCCCAGCACTCTGTAAACAAAGAAGTGTAAACAGACAGATAGCCCCCCCAGTCTGCAATCTTTTAAACGAATCACAATGTGCTGCCGTGAGGCATCGCTGGCTTGTGCTGTCACAGTAACGTATTCCAAATGTGTCCATCTTTTCCATAGCTGTTTTAATGACCTGCAGAATGATCTTCTCTGAGGCACAGACAGACAGGACGTCTATGTCCACAATGACCACTCACACCAAATCTGTCCTGAAACCATCTACAGGCCATGGTCATATCTGGAAGGGCCATAAGAGCTATAAGAAGATGGTGTCTGTCTAATAATAAAATTGAGGTCCAACAGAATCATCTTTCTTGTGTTAATGATTGGTAGGAAATGGGGTTGTGCCATGCCACAAGTATTACAGGGTCAAGCGTAAAACTGTTATCGGAGAAGTTGGCAGAGCTTTCTGCTCTCAGGTATACTATACCTCCATCCCATCAGACCGCAAGAAAGGAGACCATGCATGTCATTGTATTACAGTTATTTATATACTGGGGGGTAGAGAGGGACGTTTATTGGATTCAACCAGTGGCAAATGTTTAATATTCTTCAACGACTATCAACCAGTGCTGTGCTTTTAGTTTATGTAATGCTGGGTGTCTGGGGACAAACATGGTAAAATTGCTCGTTATTTGTATTTGTAAGTGTGTCTGTCTGTAAAAGGACAGAGAAGTACCTGAAACCAACACACTTTCTTCAATGCTCAACAATCATCAACAAGAAACAGTCAATTTGACAGCCTAGCTAGCCTGTATGAGCTCACCTGCATGTTCCTCAACAGCTGGAAGATCTCCATGGTGCGCAGGACGATGTCTTGCACCGTCTCCTGGCCGATGCGGCAGAGCGACGCCGTGTTGACGTCCCGGGCCGCCTGAGGCTGCTGCCCGGGGAACGCCACGAGGGGAGGGGTGGTCATGGAGACAGTGGTGGGTGCCGCACGCTTTCAGCCTATTCCACACTAGAACACCTTGGCTTGCCTGATCGCTGCATGGAAGTTATTTGAAAGATGGGAAGGGTTGGGGAGAGAGGGGGAGAGAGACTGATTACTTAGAAAGAATTACGAAGTATTAACAAAGTGCAAGTTATTAATGCGTTTAAAGTATTCCTTTGTTTTAGGAGGTATTTTACAGGATTCTTACACTTTATTGGACAGGAAAGTGGGGAAAGAGAGTTTTGAACCCAAGCAGTATGTGTGAACCAGAGGCAGCAGCATAGATGGTTGGACCTCCCTAAGCCAGACTTTTCCATCAACAGGAGTCAGAAGGCAGGCAAGTCTACAGTCATAGTAATACGTATGAGAATAATGGGGAATTGGGGTAGTCAAAGCACCATTCAGATAACCCAAGGACAGTGTATATTAAAGTAGTCAGTCAGCCAGTTCCATACTAAGGATACAATAATTGCCAGTGAAATAAAGATCCTGGGAAAATAAAAAGTGTTTGTTTTGCACATTATTGCACTTTTCATTGGACATTCATTTGTTGTTATGCATAGAATTAAAACAATATTCTTGCATCTGTCAATTACATGCACCAGGAGCCCTGTCGATGAATGGCGTAACTTTTTTTTTCAGCACATGAAACAAAAACCCCAGGCAACAAGGCAAGCACATCAAGGAAGAAGACCAGCCCTCTCTTCAGACCCATTTAATATAAAATGTATGTAATTATTAGTTCTAAAAAAACTATGTTTATTGTACAACACTGACTATACAGACATTGTCATTTTTGTTACTGATTGCCATTTGATTTTTTGTGATTTTTCTTTGACAAATACCTTAAACTGGGGTCCACAGCCAAATCTTAAAAAACGTACAATGTTTCTTTGCCCACTTATACTTAACTGAACCAAACAATTCTTTATTTCTCAGAATAAACTGCTCGTTTCAGGTCCAGCTATAATATCTCAATTAGGTTTAGGTTGGTCGATTTACTGGGTAATTACTAAACTTTAAAGTATTGCTTTTCAGCCATTCTGGTGTAGACTTTCTTGTGTGATTTGGATATAACTGCAAGACCAGGTGTTCAGACCCTGAAAACTGGCAGATCCTCTGGCATTCTCATTTTGAAGCATAATGTATGATTCCTTTTAACAACAGATTTAATTAATCTTGGCCAAGGAATCTGTGTAATAAGTTTAGAGGGTGCAATACAAGTCAATTTAACAATACCAATAAGGCCAAACAATTTCAATTCTTATCCCTGAGCAACATGAGCCTGGGGAGGCCCACAGCGACATTGTTTTCAATCACATTTATTTTAGAAAGCCTTTCTCACATCAGCCGTTGTCACAAAGTGCTTCTATGGATACCAAAACCAGATGCCTAAAACCTCAAAGGGCATGCAACAACAAGACGTTAAAGCACAGTGGCTAGTAAAAACTCCCCAGTGGGGTCGGAACCTAGGAAAAACCCAGAGAGCAGTCAGACTTTAGAGGGGTGGCCACTGACCGGCATCCACAGAATTGCACTATTATCTCTTTTAAAGTACTAATGTTGCTCAATTACAGCAATTCTGTAAAGAGAAGTAGACCAAGATTCTTCCACAGCGATGTGAAAGACCGATCTCCAGTTATGGGAAGTGTTTGATTGCAGTTGTTGCAGCTCAAGGAGGCACAAGAAGTTAATAAATTCAGGGGGGCAATTTTTTCACAGAGGGCCAGTTCATGTGGGCTAAAATTTTTTCTTGAAAAAAGAAAATTATAATTTAAATGCAGACTTTTTTGTTTACTTGAGTCCGCTTGATATGATAAATATGTAGGCCTAAGATCAGACGAAACCAGGAAGGGGGCAAATACTTTTCGCGGCACTGTAAGTTGGGGGACATCCCCCCGTCGCTTATATGGAGTATGTATACCACTCAAAAATAGTTAGGTCCGGAAATATTTGGACACTGACACAAGTTCTATTATTTTGGCTGTTTACCAAAATATATTCAAGTTACAATTAAATAATGAATAGGGGCTTAAAGTGCAGTCTCTCAGCTTTAATTTGAGGGCATTCACATCCAAATTTCGAGGAAGGGTTTAGGAATTACAACTCTTTAATATGTAGCACCCTGGTTTTCAAGGGACCAAAAGTAATTGGACAATTGACTCAAACGCTGTTTCATGGACAGGTGTGGGTATTCCTTTGTTATTTCTTCATCAATTAAGCAGGTAAAAGGTCTGGAGTTGTGGTGTGGCATTCGCATTTGGAAGCTGTTGTTTTGAACCCACAACATGCAGTCAAAGGAGCTCTCAATGCAAGTGAAACAAGCAATCCTTAGGCTGCAAAATAAAATCCATCAGAGAGATAGCTGGAACATTAGGAGTGGCCAAATACACAGTTTGGTACATTCAACAACAGTTTGGTACAAAAAAGAACACACTGGTAAGCTCTGCAACACAAAAAGGCCTGGACATCTACGGAAGACAATAGTGGTGGATGATCGTAGGATCCTTTCCATGGTAAAGAAAAACTCCTTCACAACATCCAGCCAAGTGAGGAACACTCTCCAGGAGTTAGGCATATCATGATCCAAGACTTCACGAGAGCAAATACAGAGGGTTCACCACAAGGTGCAAACCATTCATAAACCTCAAGAATAGAAAGGCCAGATTAGACTTTGCAAAAAAACATTTTAAAAAAAAGAAAAAAAAGCCAGCCCAGTTCTGGAACAACATTCTTTGGACAGATGAAACTAAGATCAACCTGTACCAGAATGATGGGAAGAAAAAAGTATGGAGAAGGCTTGGAACAGCTCATGATCCGAAGCATACCACATCATCTGTAAAACACGGTGGAGGCAGTGTGATGGCATGGGTATGCATGGCTTCCAATGGCACTGGGTCACTAGTGTCTATTGATGATGTGACAGAAGCCAGAAGCAGCTGGATGCATTCTGAAGTGCATAGAGATATAGTCTGCTTAGATTCCGCCAAATTCAGCGAAGTTGATTGGACGGCGCTTCACTTTACAGATGGACAATGACCCAAAACATACTGCGAAAGCAACCCAGGAGTTTTTTAAGGCAAAGCAGTGGAATATTCTGCAATGGCTGAGTCAACCACCTGATCTCAACCCGATCGAGCATGCATTTCACTTAATGAAAACAAAACTTAAGGCAGAAAGACCCACGAACAAACAACAACTGAAGACACCTGCAGTAAAGGCCCGGCAAAGCATCACAAAGGAGGAAACCCAGCGTTTGGTGATGTCCATGCTTTCCAGACTTCAAGCAGTCATTGCCAGCAAAGGATTCTCAACAAAGTATTAAAAATGAACATTTTATTTATGATTGTTCATTTGTCCAATAACAGTCAACTGCAGAATTATTGGCACCCTTTATGAAAATGAGCTAAAATTAATATATAAAAAGAACCACACATGCAACAAGTGATATTTTGGGCTTAAACAAATGGGTAAGCCGCATGCTTTTATTTTCAAATAGTTTTTTGGAATAAAATAAAGTTTTCCTTTAGTAATACAAATTTTAGTGAAAATGCAGATTCCAAAAATATTGGCACCCCAATTGTCAGTATTTGGTGGAGCTTCCCCAGGCAAGAATGACAGCACTCAGCCTCTTTCTGTAGTGTTTAACAAGATTGGAGAACAATTGTGGAGGGAACTTGGACCACTCTTGGACCAATGAATTGGACATTTCCAATTCATTGAGATTATTTGGTTTTCTCTTGTGAACTGCCCTCTTTAATTGAGACCACAGAATTCCAATTGGGTTCAAGTATGGAGACTGACAGGGCCATTGCAAAACCTTGATTTTGTGTTGCTGCAACCATTTCTTTGTCGATTTTGATGTGTGCTTCGCGTCACTGCCTTGTTGGAAGACCCAACCGCGGCCCAGTTTCAGCCTTCTGGCAAAGGCAACCAGATTTTGGGCTAAAATTATATGGTACTGAATGGAATTCAATATGCCACTGATCTTAACAAGTGACCCTGGACCTCTGGCAGCAAAACAGCCCCAAAGCATCAAAGAGCCAACACCATATTTTACTGTGGGTATGAGGTGCCGTTCTTTGCATGCAGTCCCCTTTTGTACCCTAACATGATGATGGTGTGAGTGGCCAAAAAGCTAAATTTTTGTCTTATCTGACCACAACACACGATTCCAGTGTTGCTCGGCAAAGTTCAGAAGCTGGGATTTGTGTCTTGGTCTCAGGAAGGGCTTCTTTTGTGGAACTTTTGGTCATGGAGAAGGCGTCTCGCTGTTGATTTTGAAGTGGTGAAACCCCAAGTTTCAACTGAACTTTGCATTTATTAAAGTGTGATCTTTGGGCTCGTCTTTGCCTCTCTTATCATCCTCCTCACTGTGCGTGGGGGCACTATGCGGATGCGTCCCCTTCCTGGCAAATTTTAAACAATTCCATGCTTTTCAAATCCTTTACTATGGACCTGATTGTGCTTACTGGTAATTTCAAATGAATACCTATTTTTGGAGCCATTCAAACAATCTATGCAGCTCAACAGCTTTTTTTCTCATTTGAGTTGAGAGCTCTTTGTTTTTACCCATGTTGATGGATGAAAGGATTTTACCTGTACCTCATATTTATACCCCAGTGAAACAGGAAATGGTCATACACAACAAGAAAGTTCAGAGACACCAAAAGCAATATCTAGAAACATTTTTTCCCCAAAGATAAAAAATTCAATAGGATTTACTTATATTATTCTTCAAGGGTGACAATAATTTTGCCATATATGTTTTTTACAGAATAAACTTTTCAGATGATAAAAAAAACACATTTGCAGGAATAGTTTATATTAAAACAATACTCAGTAATTCCTCCAAACATTTGAGGAAAATTATAATCATTATATGTATTATCCAGATTATATTAATGTTTTTGCTCATTTTTATGAAGGGTGCCAATACCTCTGGAGTTGACTGTACATTAGAGCCCCTGAAATAAGGGGACCGTGTATGAAAATGGTTGCAATTCCTAAACGTTTCATACAATGTTTTTGTTCAACCCCTTGAATTAAAGCTGAAAGTCTGCAATTCAATTGCATCTTGGTTGTTTCATTTCAAATCCACTGTGGTGGCGTACAGAGCCAGAATTATGAAAATTGTGTGAGTGTCCAAATATTTCCGGACCTCACTGTATATGTCGAACCGCATGTAATACTCACACAAAAAATCTCCTTCTGCGTGTAATGAATATTAAAATACCCTCCATTACCACACCACCTCATGGTATGTTTAGTACTGCCGCTAGGGGCAGTAGTACACACATGTAGCTTTAGATTAAGTTCTGCAAGGGAATCGTGGTCGGGATGGTGGTCGGGCCAAAACGCCACAAACTAGTACCCTAATGCTTGCAAGTTTGAATCACTATATTTTGGTTTTCTAACCTTAACCAAAGGGGAGCGTAACCAAACCTTAACGGTTTTTCCTTGTCTAACCTTAACCACACTGGAAGCATTACCTAAACATAACCATTACCCACTGTGTGTACCGCAGCGCTTCTCTCCGCATACATCTGCATTTGGGAGTCGATGTCACTAAAGCAAATTTGACAGTTCATTTTATTATGAGTACAGAATTTACTCTGGGGCTGCAAAAGGGGATTTTAGCGTGTATTGTACACAGTTCAATATTTATTTCTGGGTAGTAAACATACGCCATATGAATGACCTGGTTGGGGACAGAAGCAGTCATCAGCAGACAGGCATAAGAATGAAGGCAATTCTGACAGCTTTTGGTAAAAGTAAAAGGGTCTGAGAGGATTATCTGGCCGTCCCTTTTAGCTTCTCACGCGCTGGTTAATAAACATTAACAATTTGTATTTCTTGTTGTTGCTGATGTGTGCAACTGAGGGACAGACATCACTGCCTAAAGGCAATTTCCGCATTATGTTTTTTACATTCGCATGCAACCTTTTAAAATTGATGTCACACAGAAATGACAAACTAATTATAAATAAAATGTTTGTGTGTGTATTGTACCTGTTGGAGGGAGTGTAATGTATACGCAAAAATCTGACTTATGACAAAAAGCATTTTGGAGTAATAAAGTTAATTTGAAGTGTTATGATGTTCCATGAAATAGACAACCATTTCGAGGACACTGAACATATTCAAAAAAAGTTTGAGTTTGTAAGTTTCATAGGGTGGTTTTAGTCCTTTCAATCAGCTGTACAAATAAAAAAACATACTTAATGGGGTAAGTCCAATCCTGTACACAGTGTGTGGAAAGTTATATATAGATGCATATTTTTAACATCAATGTACATTTAATTGATTAAGTCAGCCTGGTTGGTAAAGGCTATCCATACCTATTTCAAAAACAGACATTTGAAGACATAATTCACAAGTCAAACTTTCCATACAAACAATGACTAAACTTTTCCATTCTTCAGACTTTATACTGATTCCTAGTAATGTTTTTTTTTACTAGCCGCTAGTAAAGTATCTAAAATTAGGCTTCTATCACTACAACAACACTTGGAACATTAACAAGGAATATTACAAATCAAGTTCTAGGGATTTCATATCCAAAACATTTTATTACAGAATGTACTTGACCCCATAACAGTATTAACTTCTGACATTTCCAAATAACATTCCCAAATAACATCCACTTGGCCACAGAGCTGCCAGCATGTTCTTATGTATCTCTCAGCTGGCCCTTCATTCAAGGTGATAAGAGTATTTTTTCTACAAAAGGATGTTGTACATATGATAACCCAGACTTCCTCTGAAATGTCAGTGCATAATTCCCTTTCCCATATCGTAATAAAAATGTTTGAGTTCAAAGCCAAAACCAAATAAATGGTGTCACTGTCCAAATGTTTATGGATTGCACTGTTTAATGTGCTAAATACGATACCAACGTTAAAGCCCAAAAAAAACTATTAAAAACAATGTAAAGCATTGATGAAAGTCGCCTTTATAGAAAATGTTTTGCTATACAAAAACATAAAAAACAAAATATGGATCACTTTATTCTACCACCATGGAATATGAGTAGCTATTCAAGCACCAGTCTATATTGTTTTACTTACTACTATTATTATTATTAATATTGTTATTGTTTTACTTACCGCGTGTGTTTGTCCAAACACGAGCCCCGGTCATCCCCAAACATTTTTTGAAAATTACCAGTTACAGCAATATCGGTTTTTGCTTCTCTGACGAAGTAAAATAAATGCGTCTTTATAATGCGTGTTTGGTACTGTATGAAACAATATTAACACGTTTTCATGTTGCTACAATGTTGTGAGTTCTACTTTCACGTGACAGCAATACTCATATGGAGCTTTTTCAGTTTTAAAGTTACAGAACATTCAACTAAACAATTGCAGTCAGAGAACAGTGACAGTTATCTCGTGTAGTCATCATGTAAGATCAATAACTATGCATATCTTCAACGTAGCTAACGAAGTACAAGTAGCTAAGCTAGTTAATAATCCATCTACTAGATTGCTAGCTGTGTTAGCAAACACCAAGACGATAGTTTTTTTTCATGCTGCTTGCTTTAGTATGCTTTTAACCGCTTACTATGAAAACAAAAGGTCACTTTCCCGCAATTTATATTGTCTAAATTACTACTACTTCGCAATACTTAAACTTACCGGGATTGTATTAATATTGTTTGTTGACGTGTGTCAAGTCCTTTTTCAACAGGATCTCGCAGATGTCAAACGTCGCGAGAGTGTACATCGAGCATGTATAGCTACCGTAAGCCATAGACTTTATGCGTTTCATTAAACAGTTTGGTGATAAAAAATAATAGAAGGATAATGATATTGTATTGTTATATTTATAGTTATGAACTATAAGATGTACATATCTCCTCACAGTCCTACAGCAGAAACAGATGTTAATCGAATAATTGTGTTACTGGTCTGAGTAATACCACACATGTTACGGTAGAGCGAAGCTCCATTGCAAATTCACTTGTGTGAAAGCGACACCTGGTGGTATTTCTGCAATTAACACTACCCAGTACACCATTGGCCTCATTGATGGACGCTTGTGATTTATCTCAACTTTCTAATTCAGTGGCGTCCTCTATTTTCTAAACATTTGTTTAAATTATTTCTCATGTTTCAATTGTCACCATAATTTCCCTCTATGCATGAAAAAAATAAAATTTAACCTTATGTGAGTCTGTATGTAAGGCTACATTAATGATAAATTGGAGCTCTACAAAGGAGTTACCTTTTGATAGGTTTCCTTTTGATAGATTTACCATTTATTACCTGGACCGACTGCTCTGTGCGCTATTTAAATTAAAGTGTCTCTTATACAAGAGACACTTGAAATAGACACCTCATCATCCCGTGCACCCTGCCATGCAAAATGGTTGCTTTGAGTGACAAGCAGAATAAGAAATGGTTTCATTGAGAGAAAAAAATTGAAAGGTGTTGTATGCCTTTAGGCTTGAGTGAAGTGAAGCTAGTTTGGAATGCCCAGTACTTAATTTCAAACTATTCATTCACATATGGGGTAATATGGCTACAGGATAGATTTCAATTTCAATTAATCTAGTCTTGGAGGCTGGGTGTGGTAATAATAACTTTGAGATGGGCTTTCTTTTCTTCAATCCGAAGCCCTCTGTGCAAGCTACTGACACAGAAACTCCATGTCAGTTCACTTGAATGCCTACAACTTCTTAATTGCAAAAAATGAGAGCTGATTGGTTCACCATACTTAATGAGTTCATATCATGCTAATCTGGTATGCATCTACCAGACCAACTGAGGCATGCCTTTTTGGAAATGAGGTGTTCCATTAACATCACGCTCGTCTTGGGTTGTTTAATTATAACTTAGGAAATTAGGATCTGTTTCTCCACATAAAGTATGAATACAGAATTACTGAAGCCTGCTCAGATTAAGGCTCTGTGCTCACTTTTGGTCCTTCTGGTCTGCTGTAGGAAAGGTTATCTGTCTTTAATATACAGTATATTTATGTACATTAAATATTAGTCCATAATAAACAAGACCATTTTTATTTATTATTCATTTACTAGAGATAATGAATCAACCGTGTCATGTTTCCAAAAGCATTACCTTAATAATACTGCTAGCATTGGTAGATAAAAATCTACGTAGTTGCTAGATAATGTCTTCTCAAACACTGGTTTTAATTACCCATCTAATATGCAAGCTTTTGATTAATAGGCTACTGCAAAGCCATCCAAAATGAGAAATGCACTCGATGACACACATATTCAAACCACTTAGGAAAGTCTTAAATTAAAGATTGCTGACTTTGATGGCCTTGGTGTAGGATGTAGGGGGTGTTGGGCAGTATCACCTCCACGAAACCTGCAGAGAGACTCAACAATGCACAGATTGAAGGCCTCAGAGTGTTGGAATGCAGAACTCCCAGCGAGGGGAGAGGAAAAGTGAACCGTTTCATGACTGCTGGAGGATATCACACTAAGGCGGATTATCTACCGTACTCAGCTATCACGCAGTTTAATTAAAAACACACCGAGTGCACAATAGCTAGCTCCGAGAATACCATCCAAAGGCCAAACAACAGCTAAATGTTCCTACTTTGACAAGGATATTGTCTTGAGTTGGAGAGGATTAAAAGACAATGGACCAGGGTACAGATAGGTAAAAGATCAAGACTGGGTTTTTATAAAATAATATATATGTATATATATGCACATATATATGAATATGAGTAGTGTTAAACTGCACAGTTCTATGGCCCACTGCTTCATGTCCTTTCCAGGGTTACAGCCCCACATTGACCGCCAGAGCAACAACTGTGGGATAAAGGGCTTAGATTCCTCTCTTTTATAATGTGTGTGTATGTGTGTGTCTGTAAACTGAGTAGAGTGGGGTGCAAAGTGTGAGTGTTTGTCTGTGATTGTGTTAGTGTGTGTGTGTGTGTGTGTGTGTGTGTGTGAGAGAGAGATGAGGGCAGATGTAGAGCAGAGTGCAGAGAGGATGGGGTGCACAGGAGTCGGGTTAGTGCCTGGGGTAAGCTGGATTTGGGAAAACAATCTATCAATCAGATGTTAAACACGCGCACACGCACACGCACACGCGCACACGCACACGCACACACACACACACACACACACACACACACGCTCTACTAATCTGCCGAGTCATGCTCGCACAGCCCTAAGAGTGGAGTGCAAAGTCATGGGTTAAATGTTTACCCAGTCACATATTCTAGAGATCTTGTGATAGCCATGCTACAATGGCAGGCTACAACAAGAAGCTAGATGTGAATTTATAATAAATATAAAGAACTAAAATGACTTCAAACAACTGAACATATAAAAGGACATTTTAACACTTCCCTAGGATTTTAACCTTTCAAATAGCCTATAACCGTCAGTAAATTGACACTGAACATTCCCCCTGGGTACATTTGAAGAATTAACATTATCAGGGTCTGTTAAAATAGTCTGTGACCATAGGGCACAAGGTCATCCTATTGAAGGTCCCCTTAAAGAAAGATCTGGCCAAACCAGAGAGGCGTTAATGCTAATGATCGGTTACACTAAATTAGAAACCTTTGAGACCCAAGATGGCCGATCCATTTCATTGATGGCCCACAGCCGGACTGGACTTGCTGAAGGTCGAGGAGGGGACAGGGAAACTATTATTAAAAGGGATCAACGTGTGCAAAGAGACAATGGATCCACTGTGCTCCTGTTGCTGAGCAACACTTATCCTTGTGAGGAGCTATGGCAAAGAAGGCAGAAAGGCAAATATGATAGTTAACAACAGTGATTTTATTAAGTATTGTAAAGACTGCTTCAGTATTATGTTTTTTTAATCTCTGAATTTCTACTTTATCCTATTGCTCTAAAAATATATAAATATCAGGTGATAGGAATGTATCATTACTGACAGGTTATGTACATTTAGATATTCCCAAAGTGGTCAAAGATTAGACGGAAAGCGTTTTGAACTGCCACTTGTTTTTTGTTTGATCTACAGTGAGACAAATATCCAGTTAACAGACCGGACGGCCAATTAAAAAGCAATATAGCATCTTGCATTGAACCGTAAATACTAAGATAAAAACAAGAAACAGTACCCCTTCAAGCCTGTGATCAGTTAAGGCATTCCATCCTTGATCTCCTCAAACTTTACTTTTTCTTTGGAATTTTTTACAGAGAGGCAATGAGGTACTTTCTGACTGTAGACAGAACACCTCCCCTTTCAGAGATAAACAAATGAACCCTACAATAGGTCCAATGTCCGTCACAGATCAGCCAAAAAGAGTGCTACGAGTGGATTAAAAAATGATGCAAATACACATTTTGGCTGCCATTATTATTTTGGTACCAGAACTCAGCATTATTCTATAAAAGGTGGAAGAACTCAAGCAGTAGAAAATGACACCAGCACTCAGTTTCAGTATCTCCCCCCAAGTCAAGCACTGGCTAAAGCACTGTGTCCAGGCTACAACGAAAGCCAGGGTTAGGTAGTTGAACCTAATTCCCCTGGGCTCCTGGGCTATCCTATGGGCCTTGAATTGGGGAGGGTCCCCAAACAGAAGGCTACATTTTGGGATCTGCACAGAGTGTACATCCAGGCTTTTGGTCGGCCTGTTGTTCCAGCTGTATGGTGACTGAGTGGAACTTGTAGTTGGAGAAGCAGGTCTGGGTCATCTCCCTTAAGACCAGTTGGGGATCCACCAAGTCATCTGTGGAGGGGAAAAGGGGAATTAAAGTATGTCGACAGGGACTAACTCACAATTTTGCAAGTCACAGTGGTCAGATGAAGTCAAGTTACACATACCTAATGGCAGAGGTATATCTGCTGTGTCATACTCTATGTATAATGATGCACAGAGAATTTGATAACAGCAATGAAGCCATCATCATCATTATCATGTGGTAGCAATAACTACACATGAATGAAGTGTTTATAAAACATGTTTTATAGTTTATTAATCATTCATTCATTATTTTCTTGTGTAAACAGCCCGTACTTTAGGCAACACAAAATTACATTATTTGAAATTGTTATCAAACAGGTTGTCTCAACACACAATTGTTAGAGAACCAGCTGCAATAGGATTGACAGTACGCTCAAATAATAAGTACGCTCAAATAATAATAAACAAATAATCCGTCTGTGTCAAAATGCTGTTGAGCAAATTCAAAATTGTGTTGCGGCTGGTTGCCTCCCTAATTTGTACTCTAAATCAACATGACGTTATGTTTACAGTGTGACAGCCGGACCTACACTTACCTATAGCCACGTGCACTGAGAGCACAGCCTGGTTCATTGTCAGGGCCCAGATATGGAGGCTGTGGAGGGATTTCACCCCTTTGACTGCCAGCAGCCGACCCCTCACCTCAGCATACTTCACTCCAGTTGGGGTACCTGGAATTAGAAAGAGATTAAAAGACAGAGATGGAGTTCATTACACTCACACACAAAGACACATACATATACACTACCTCTAAACAAAATAGATAACACAATCCACACACACACTCAAACACACACATGTCTTTCCTGTCCTATACAGCATAAAACATGATGTAAATAAAATGTAAATACATCATACTAGTATATATAAATTATTTTTGTTCAGGGTTGGGCGCAAGGACGTTTAGCTGGTGCCATGAGGAATGAAATAAATAAACCGACAAGGCTATCCCCTTCGGAAATTATTTCTAAGGTTCAATTCAATCAAATCCACATTGCAGTATTTATTTAGTACCTCTGGGTAAACTGTTTTTTCCTCACAGGTTTGCTTTCACTTTTCAGAATTCTGAGTGTGTGTGTTTACAGGGTGAAATTGTCAATAAAGACAATGCCTAAACGTTTCCATGGCAGGTTTGAACAGTCTAGCCTAAAGGAAGAAAACCAATTTGACCAAACTTAAAACAGGAATGCCGGTAGGAATGTATTACCTTCCATGAGCACATTCAGGATGTCTCTCATGATAGTGATGGTGGTTCCCAGGACAAATATGGAAAACAGGAAGGTACAAATAGGGTCAGCTATCTTATACTCCGGCTGTTAGGAACAGAGAGAAGAAAAAGAGAGCGCAAAACCATCAACATGACATTGTCATAAAATTGACGTTATCATAACACCCTCCCCTTCCTGAGATATAATTAACTTTATTCAAAAGTTGTGGCAGGGCACGCGGGGGAAATGTGTGATGTCCCTCACGTTATGTACCTCACGTTAGAAACACTTGGATGTGTGTGCCCGTAAATCTACTGAGAATTGCCTCCTGGCACCAACATTTTTGAAAAGATATTATCTAATATGAGAGTTACGGTTGAGCAAATGACGCAGGTCGAGGTTCCACGCTCAGCACATGAAAATCACAAGATAATCAAAGACAGGAAGGGGAGGGACAGCCTAAATGTCAAAATAGGCTTACTGGGAAATGAACAGTAAACTATTGTAGAGAAGATGATACGATGAATCGATCCTTATATGAGCCACATCACAATTATCACCAAGTCCCCTTAATCTCGGTAACTTGGGAACAGTTCCCTGCCCCACCATTAGCCAGTAAAACATACTGCAGAGATTCTTATTTTGTAATTTTTTCAGGCCCTAATGAAATCTTACAAGTGGTGGTAATATGCGTCAGTTCCATTAATTACTGTTTTATTCTCTTAATGATTTGAACTTCTTTGTGTTTTCTAATATCATAATAATACTCACGCTATGCAAGAGTTAGATACATTTTGGGACCTCTTTTTCTATGAAATTATAAAATTGACTTGTTGACCTATTTCAGCCATTATCCGAGAATCAGTGGCATACTGTATATTTCATTGTGATGCAATGATTGTTCAGCAATCTAAATGACCAGGTCAAAATGACAGCTTACGAAAGCCAAGAAGACTGTGTCAACACTAACATCCGCTTCATGCTTATCTAGCTTACCCATTTTGCATAATCTCCCCCTATCATCCTCCTCTGTCAAGTTGGCTACTATCTACTATATCAACGCTGCCTGACCACTCAAACCGATATCTTCCACTTCGCTGTTGTTTGCTACATGGTTCCGTGAGAGATTGCCATTGTTGAAGTCCTTTGCTGAGGTCCAAATTAGAGCTAACAAAGTCATCAGTAATCGGATCATCTCCACATAAAAGTATTAAAGCTAATGACGACTTTTCGCTTGTGAGAAAAGGTCATCGATTTGCAGCTAATGAAATCCTGACTAATTGCAGAGAGTGAACAAACGTCTGTGGGTTTGGGGGGCCAAGCCAACCTCCTCCCAGTCTGCCTCTGACCTTGAAGAAGATGATGATGGCGCTGACCAACACGCTGATGCTCTGGAGCAGATCTCCCACTACATGTACGAAGGCGGCGCGCACACTGGCGTTGGCCTGGGGTCGCGACCCCACCGACTCCTGCTGGTGACCATCTACCCCGACATGTTGTGCTACATCGCCGTTTCCGTGAGATGGGGTACCATTTTCGAGAGAGTGGTTGTCACCGGCCGCATGGCTGTGTCCGTGGCCCTTGTCGTTCTGGCTGTGGCTGTGCCCGTGGCCCTTGTCGTTTTTGCTGTGGCTGTGCCCATGCCCGCTGCTGAGGCCTCCGTGGCTGTGCCCATGTCCAGACTGGTGCAATGTGAATGCCATTCTGCCCATAAGACATTCCCCCCCCAAAAAAACATTACATATTAGACCCTTTGATTAAAATAAAATGCAACATTATAAAGAAGTAAATGCATGAAGCATTTACCTAGATGCTTATTACTGCAACATTGATGTGGAATCAATGGAATTTACAATATCTGTGTAGTTATTGTAAAGTTTGGGTTCACTTAGAAATGTCCTTGTTGTTGAAAGAAAAGCACATTTTTTCTCCATTAAAATAACATCAAATTGAACAGAAATACTGAGTAGCTGGAAATGACTGATTATTAATGGAATGTCTACATAGTTGTATCAGTCCTGTGTTCCAATGGCACTTTGAGTTTGCTAATCCAAGTATATCATTTTAAAAGTCTAACTGATCATTAGAAAACCCTTTCGCAATTATGTTAGCACAGTTGAAAACTGTTATGTTAGCACAGAAGCAATAAAACTGGCCTTTTTTAGACTAGTTGAGTATCTGGAACATCAGCAATTGAGGGTTCGATTAAAGGCTCAAAATGGCCAGAAACAAAGAAATGTCTTCGGAAAGTCATCAGTCTCTTTTTGTTCTGAGAAATGAAGGCTATTCCATGCAAGAAATTACCAAGGAACAGAAGATCTTGTACAACGCTGTGTCCTACTCCCTTACACAGAACAGCGCAAAAACTGGCTCTAGCCAGAATAGAAAGTGGAGTGGGAGGCCTTGGTTCACAACTGAGCAAGAGGACAAAAACATTGTGTCTAGTTTGAGAAACAGACGCCTCACAGTTCCTTAACTGGCAGCTTCATTAAATAGTACCCCCAAAACACCAGTCTCAATGTCAACAGTGAAGTGCTGACTCTGGGATGCTGGCCTTCTAGGCAGAGTTGCAAAGAAAAAGCCATATCTCAGACTGGCCAAAAGAAATGATTAACGTGGGCTAAAGAACACAGACACTGGACAGAGGAAGATTGAAAAAGTGTTATAGACAGACAAAAGAAGAATATTCATGAGGCGCAGACCAAATGAAAAGATGCTGGAGGAGTGCTTGACACATCTGATATGCATGGTGGTGGCAATGTGATGGTCTGGGGATGCTTTGGTGGTGGTGAAGTGGGAGACTTGTACAGGGTAACAGGGATCTTGAAGAAGGAAGGCTATCACTCCATTTTGCAATGCCATGCCATACCCTGGGGACAATGCTTGATTGCAGCGAAAAGTGCTCCTACAACAGAAGAACGATCCAAAGCGCAGCTCCAAACTATGGAAGAACTATTTAGGGAAGAAGCAGTCAGCTAGTATTCTGTCTATAATGGGGTGGCCAGCACAGTCACTGGATCTCAAACCTGTTTGGGGAGCAGTTGTGGGAGCAGCTTGACCATATGGTACGTAAGAGATATCCATCAAGCCAATCCAATTTATGGGAGGTGCTTCAGGAAGCATGTGGTGAAATCTCTTCAGATCATCTGAACAATTTAACAACTAGATTGTCAAAGGTCTGCAAGGCTGTAACTGCTGTAAATGGAAGATTATTTGAGGACACAAATATTATTTCATTAAAAAATATATTATTTCTAACCTTGTCAGTTACTAAATTTCTTATTCATACTGCTATATTTCTTATTCAAACTCATTTCTTGTATGTTTTCATGGAAAACAAGGATATTTCTAAGTGACCCCAAACTTTTGAATGGTAGTATATGTGACAACACATATCTATCGGCTTCTTTCACATCAAATTACTACAGTTCTTTCATTTTAGATTTTTTGAACTCAACAGTAAGTCAATAGTAATTAGCCCTAGGTGGAACAGTCATCACCAGGAAATACAAGCGCTGTAGAACTGGAGCCTACAGCGATTAACTGCAGTTTCTCAGCTCGTCTGTCAATTGTAAACACTGCATTTGTCACGGAAAGAAGATGAACAGAATGCCAATTCCGGAACACATTTCAGTATAAGAATAGTGAACTTCTTACTCAGGAAGTGAACATTTCAACACCACCGGCAAACTGAAACGAAAGCTACCCCAGCCCTGCTGACCGTAACGGTCGGAAAACAAACGGCCTGTGGTGGGGGGCCTGTGGTGGGGGGCCTGTGGACTCACATAATATTCGCCAGCACTGCACAGCCTGAGGTGATGAGCATGATGGTGCCATCGATCTCGTAATCATTGCTGATGAGGCGGTGCACGGCCAGGTAAACCAGCACACCTGTCACCAGCCAGATGGTCACCACCGAAAGGAGAGCGCCAAGGATCTCTGAATAGATAGAGTGAGGACACACACACAAACAAACACACACACACACACACACACACACACAGAGAACAGAGAAGGTGAACCCATACCGTTTCTATTAAGGGGAGGGCTGAGACGATAATGATAGGAATGTCCATGTGGTACGAACCACTAAACCCAGTCTGAGCCCGTAGGAAAGGTCTCCAAGACCCATCGGGTAGCAGAGTTTTACAAAACTCTGGCTTAAATGTATAGCATTGTACCATGCACAAATAGTCAGCTAAACGTGTACTGGTTTTTCTACCAGTATAATACTTTTGGTATGTATAGGTAGGCCCCTGCTGTAAAGTCCATTATAGACAATCACAATGCTACAGCAACTGCTTAATATGCTATTCTGTAGACATGTTCAATTACTATAGACATACTCAATTTGTAACCGTGGTAGGTATGAAGCCATCGCATTAAGCAACCTATTGACAGCATTTATAAACTTATATCATCTACTAATTTCTGATGAAAATGGTAGTAGTGATGGATCATGAAAATCACGAGGATGACGAAAATAAATATTAATTATGCACACCATTTTCCCCAAAGTGACTAAACAGTCATGGGTGCATACGAATCCACTATTCTGGCACTGCAAGCGCCATGCTCTAGCAACTGAGCTACAGCCCCATAAACAGAGGACGTCTGGGGGAACATGACAAAACATTCTGACATTCGGGAGTCGTCCTGACAAGTGGATTTTGCTTGCCGGAAGTAAAGTAAGGATAAGAACAACGGTGATGATGAGGAGGAAGATGATGAGGATCTCACCTGCACGGTGCCAGCCGTAGCTGAGAGTGCGTGTGGGCGGTCGAGAAGACAGCCACAGAGAGACCAGGCTGATAATGAAGCTGGCAAAGTCTACCAGCAGGTGGGCGGCATCTGTCATCACAGCCAGACTGCCCGCAAAGTAACCACCTACAGGCCGAGGGGACAGAGACAGAGAGGGGAGACAAAAAAAGAGAGCAAGAGAGAGAAAACTAGTAAGTGTGTGAGTGAGTGATGACCGGCCGACTGACTGGCAAACAAACAAACTAACTCGCTAAACCAAGTGTCAGGTAAATTTTGAAAAAAAGAGAAAGAGAAAAGCGGTCTCAACAGAAAATGTGTAAGTGCGTGAGTGATGACTGGTTGACTGACGGACTAACTAACCAACTAACTCAGTAAACCAAAAGTCAGGTATAAATTGAAAAAAAGAGAGAAAAAGAGAAATCCAGAAAAATGACACTTTAATACTAACAACAAACTTTCAACAAACTATGAACTCGCTAAACCAAGAGTGAGGCATAATTTGACCCCTCACCCAGGATCTCTCCGATCATGAAGACCAGGCAGACCAGAGAAACCACATAGAGTCTCTTCCTGGCCAGCTTCTTCTCCCGCTCCCTTTCTTCTACAGCCTGGCTGTTGTCATGACAATGCTTGATGTTGCTGTCCTTCTCCATCTGCATAATCTCATCTGTGGATACACTGTGGTGGAGGGAAGGTTCGCAGGAGAAAGAAAACATGGATTGACTGGGAGGGAGGTACTGGTCCCTCCCAGTGTACTTGTCAAAATAAAAGGAGAAACAAGAGATCAGAGGGTCAGAAAGTAGAGAAGGGAGTGAGAAAACCTGTGAGAAAGGCTGTCCCTCTCGAGTTGTGTCAAGAAAGAGCAGACATAAGTGTCCAAAATGTAAGAGGAATGGAAAAAAGACCAAAAGACAAAGCTGTTGGAGAAGGCAAACCATACATAAAATGGTTCCATCTCTCATGTAAGCATTCCAGATATTAGGGTAGAACAATGAGTCCTGTCTTTAAAACATGCTCATGAAAGAGATGGAACACACACTTAAACATCTTTAAATAAATACAGCATTTAATAACTTCCCAAGTTATCGTCTTTGGGCCATAAATAGGATTATATGACATATATTTTCGCCAGGCAGTGACTTTCATTCATCCACTGGCCATCACTTGATGCGGAATCATCATTATTGTTGCCATCATTGTCAATATTCATGATTTATGTTTAATATATGTTTTTATCTATGTGGATTTTTTATATTTTATTTAAATGTTGTGTTGTGTGTATCTGAATCTCTGATTCTTGCCATTAAAGATGATTTCTATGACTTTTGCATAAAAAATGTGTACCCCCCATTTTGGGCTGGATGTATAATATGTTGTTTATTTGTGCACAATCTATTAGTAAAATAGCTATGAAAGTCCAACTTCAAGTCAAGTGGTTTTGATTACATGAGACATATTGGTAAAAAAAAATGTTTTCAGGGGACCCATTTTGGCACAAGTGCCACTTTTACAACCAGTGGCCAAAAATCCCAGGAATGCATGTTTAAGGGCTCTATTGAAAAGTAGATATAGGTCTCAATGGGACTTCTTGTCTAAACAAATGTTAAATGGGCTTTTTGTTAGATTTTTACTGTATTACTAGCATAAATTATGAAAAGACTGCAGTTAATGTTTGAAGTTTATTTTTCAAATATTGGTTTAAAAGAAATTGTTCCAAGTTCCAGAAATATTCCTCACTAAAACTTGCTCACCAATCCTATCAGTTTTCATTGACTTGTAGTGTCATACTTCTTTATACACTCGCACTAGCTAATATTATTCAGTTCTCATTCAGTAAGGGAAGGAAACAAGCTGTGTCATTGTTTAAAATTTAGTCTTATAAACATTAGAGGCAGTATTCCATAAAATGTGAACCTTTAAATAATAAAATATTTTCACTTTAGCAAACCAAAACATCTTAAATTGGCAATATGAGTGTTTGCACACTGACAATGGTGTGCTTGAAAAAGTTAAATTCTTCATTTGTGCAGACTTTGCATAAAACAATACAATTATTTTCTGTAGCATTTGTAGTGAGTTAGCATTGATGAAAACAATATGTTGTGCTAATGAGCTGTAGAATTCCTAGTGCCTAAAGTGTTTCCATGGTTTCTGCCAGTCATCAGTTGATACATTCCACTCATCTGTGTTATCTTTATGGTTCATCCAAACACCCCAGGGTGATTACTTCCCAAATAAAGCCACCAGTATGGTTCACCTACATTTGTGAGTCTGTACTGTTTGGCATAGCAAACAACATCCGTCAGGACAGTCTGGTTGTTAAGGAACCTTAATTTCACTATGGATATGCTTCTAGAATAGACAAAACAGTATTTTTATAACTTTTGGATATATCTAGGGTACCTAGATTGGTACTTTGGCCTTGTGGGGGACCATTAGCTTTGCATGATCCGTGTTCTGAACATGCGGCCGGTTACATTCGTTATGATTGTTCAACACTGCAGCTCCAGGGCTACCTATCCCCACCCACTGGTCATATCCTGGATGTGATGGTTGGGTGTGAACAGCTAGGAGGATGGGTGGGGGGTGGAACTGGTTAAAAATAATAATGTGCAGTTTGGGAAATATTTTAACAAATCTTTTCAATGAACAGAGTATACTAAATAGCATCTCTAAGTTTGTTCATGTAAACCATTATTGTGAAACATAAAGTCATGCGGATTTAGGCTGCTGATGAACCGTTGTCAGATGTAAACATGCCCCGATTAATGTTTAAAAAATAAATTGTCAAAGAAAATATCTTTACATCTTTTAGTTTACATCTTTTGCTAAATTACATTCATCAGAAAAAGGACATATAACCTATAACATAAATTGTAATGTTTTTAATGACTCTCATTACACTATACAAATAAAAAGAGCAATTTGTTTTAAGTAACTTGCTCAAAGGCCCAACCGATTAATTACTGTTGAAAACCTATCTATGTAAATACTTTGACTGTGATCCAAGTAGATAACTATAGGCCTCTAGGCTACCAAAAACACCACTGTTGTTTATAAGCATTCAATTTAATATTTTCCAAATTTTTGGTTATGAAATAGCGAAAATATGTTAATATTATTGTTTTCATGAGTTCTATGTTGGAAACCTCAAATGAGTACTAGGATAGTAAAAATAATGTCAGATCCTGTGATCAAACAAACCGATTAGATGAGAACATTCGCTTAACAAAGCAGTGATGACAAAGAACCGCCGTTGTTAACAGAACCAAACGGATTGATTAATTTAATTTGAGTGTTTTGGATTTCGTATCCACGAACATTCGTATACGTGACGTGTTCCGTTCAAAGGTTAATAATATTGGCCTAATAATTATTAGTATTGTAACGGAACCATAAAACTAATAGAGATGTAGAATCTCTACTTTTTGTAAAATATATTTTCATGGATTTTACGCTATATTGGACAGGAAGGTGTTAGGCTTAAATGATGATGGAGCGTTTATTTGCTGTAAGAGCAGTGGTACGGATTGGAGCCCATGCTTCAGCAGTACATATGCACGGAGCAGTAAATATGCACCGAGGCCGCTAGACTTCGCTATACCCACAGTAAGGACGTTTCACGTGTACAACCTGAACAAATCTTCACTGTGATAATGGCTTATTTTGACGTCTGAGGGTATAAAAAGAGAACATTTAATAGATAAGTTGGTATAGTCCACTCGGCTTTGGCTACGATAAGTTGGTATAGTCCACTCGGCTTTGGCTACATCCCTGTTAAAAACACCATAATTGCTACAGTTAGGGAAAGACAAAATTATATCCGATTTGGATACATTTTGTTCTGCATATGTTCTCATTTTCAGGTTTAGAATAAACTCTCGACCGTAGCTGGTTGTGGATAATTTAATTAACATTACTGTAATAGGCCTACAAGCACATCACAATTCGCTTTCTACATTCAAACATTAGGCTGTATAAAATAGAAACGGTATCTGAAGCATATGCTCGTTTTGATGGGCCGCTCCCAACCGCTACTTTTCTCCAAACGTTTCTGTAGTTCGTCCATTCGGTCAATTACAAATCTTGCTGCTCCACTATCATGTAGGTTACTTGTTTATTCTTGTCTGTGCGCAAAACTTTATTAATTGACTGGAGCGAAACATTTTAAGGATTGGAGAAAATTAGCGGTTGGGAAAAGATACTAAATGGAAAAGATCCAAATTTCCTAAATTTCCTCATTCCTCATATCACAACACACACACACACACACACTAACCCACACAAAAAGATGGAATGTACAGTAGAGAAACAGCTATTCAAATATCACCTCAATCGTACTCACTGATGACAACATCTTCGTACACCACTGACATAATCAAAATGTTTTTCTCCAACGTCACAATTTTCTAGAGAGTGGGTTTCTTGATCTGGATCCGCAAGTTTGCGCACCACTAATACCCCCAGAGCACAGCTTCAGACCTGTGTGTATAATACTGTATAATCCACCCAGCCTACCAAGACACCAGACTAAGCTTGAGTACAGAGAAAGCCTTATAAGGTGAACCCATGTCTATAAATAAAACAATAAAACCAACTGCCAGACATACATAATTAAACAAACTAAAATAAATGTGACTGCGAATAATTTGTTAACAGAACCTAATATATCATCCGAATCCAGACAGTTAACAAACAAGCTGATATAGGACGCTAATAAAATGTTTATTAAATTATATTTAAATTTATCAGACACTTTTATTCGTCACATTTATAAGGTTAGTTTGTTTTTAGATATAAAAGTAAATTACAAAATTGACAACACAGCCTGATAGAAACTTTCAGCCAATAAATGAATGGGCTGCTTTACCTGCCCATAGTGATGCTGTACATGGTGCCTTTCTCCGTGACGAGATGAGCTTTTTCGGGATCCTTTCTGAACATGATTTAGTGCTTCAGGGACAGCAGAAAAAAAATGTAAAACTGGTTAAACTATTATCTCCCAGCCAAAATATTCAGACGGAAAAATGTAAATGAACATTAAAAATAATGGTAAAATACACATAGCCGATATATATTAGCATAAAAAAGTTAATTCAAATGCTTTCATTATCTAAATAGATTTCTCACAAAAGAGGACAAGCTCCATACATCTTCAAATATTGTTTGAGAGACTATGCAAGCGCTCTTAGTATTTGAAGTCTTGTGACCACGCACCGTGTGCAAATTAAGCCGCTTGCAGCACCTTTGGGCAAAAGTTTCGCATTCAGGAGAGGATGGACATTTCAGTTAAACATTCACTGTTTAGAAAAGATAAGATTACGTAAGATAGAATAGCTTGTAAGTATTGTAAAGTATGCCAACCAAGTATGCAACTTGGTTGCAACCCTTTTCGTTCCAGGTAGAACCACTTTGGATTCCATGCAGTATAGAACCCTATCCACATGAAATGTGTTTAAGCTTGTATCGCTCCAAAACAACTGATATCACATCTGAATTGTATTACTCTGAACTACATTTATTTATACATCTTCCAATCTGCCATAAATCCATGTTTGAAAAGAAATATGCAAATATGGATTTATGACAGTCTTTTTCTTTTTTTAATCCTAGATACATTATCCAGAATTGCATTCCAAGCCAAGGTGAAAATGGTGATTGTGAGACTGTGATGTATTACCTTTGGTTATGTCTTTTGTTAAAGTTGGCCAAAAATATTCACACCCTTGCAATGAAAAATAATTTTGCATTTCATTCAAAATTAAGTAGAGCATGAAGAACGTTTGATTTCAACACAGGTTTATTATTATAATTCAGAAAAGAAGCATCAATGAAAAAAACATTTGAAATTCAAGACTAAATATTTGACTGTATATCCTTTTGCAAAAATAAGAGCAGTTAAACGGTTCTTGTAACCAACTTCCTGCACTTCTCTACTGGCAAGGTGGCCCACACTTCAGCTAACCGCTCCAGTTCTGCATTGTTGGCCTTCGCCCAACTGCTGATTTCAGCACTCACCATTACTTTTCAATGGGATTTAGATCTGGAATAATTGCTGGTAACTTCCAAACCATCCAGTGTTTCTTCTTTAGCCATTACTGAGTTTTTTTTGAAGTGGTAGTGTAACAGAGTTAAGAACGTACTGTAACCTCATTCCACAGCTAACTTGATTTGTTGATTTGTCACTGCACCAACTTCTGGCCACAACCCTGGGAGAACCCACTGGCCTGGGGCTGCGTTCAAGGGCACCATTTTGCAGGGTGCGTTCACACCACAAGCTATTCAAAAGGTATCAGTTAGGTAGCTTCTTCTTGAACACAGCTCGGCTGTCAGCCCTTCACAAGGCAGACCTGCCCCCAATCAGACCTCGTCAGAGGGAGGATAAAGGGGCCCCCAGGAAAGCAGCTCTGGACAGCAGGAAGAGGAAGATTAGGATTGTGTTGTCTGCTCCTTGCTTCATAGTGGTTTTCAGTTTTGATTGCATTTTCTCCGGTTTGATAATAAATGATCTCTAGGGCTCAGAAAACTGTTTGTTCCCTGAGTCTCTCCAGGTTTCAAGCTCAAACAGTTGGAACATTGTCAAGTAGGGTGGTCACGTGTGTTGCGAAGCAGAGGACTGCAAGTTTGCACCCAGTGGGGTGCCAGGCACACTGTCAGTGTTGGAAGCTGGACTGTTAGCAACAGTACCTTAGATATCAGTTTCATTTTATGGTAATTACTCTACTGGAAGACCCAGAAACTTCGCCTGTAGACCCAATTTCTGGAGACTGGGTTAAAAATTGTGCACTTTCATGAACTTAATTCATGATGCCTTTTACATGCATAAGTGCACTAGTAACAGAGACGGAAAAGCAATCCCACAGCATTTTCAAGTCTTCTGTAAATTTGTCTGTAGGAAGGGTGTTATTTCATTCAAATGCTTCATTTGTTTTTTGGGATAGCATTGATTTGTTTACCAAAGAGCTTCACTTTATTTATTGTCACCACTCCACTGAGAATCTTTCAAGAAGGATTTGGACATGTCTGATGGATTTTTAAATTGGTCTTGTGTCTTCAGCATTGTGTTTCTTAGTTTCCTATCTTTCAACTCTCTTGGCTAGATGTCTAACAGATGAGTGCAGGCTGAAATTGTTCTTCAGGCATGCTTGTATATGTTTAGCAATTGTGAGGAGGTGCATTGTCAACAGTTTGAAGCATCTGAGGTTGTGTATCATCTTCTGGCTATGTTCTGAATGGTTGACCACAATTCCACTGTCCACAAACATCTTGATAATGCTGTAGATTTTGCTAACAGGATTTCCAAGGTGATGGACTTGGCATAGCCTGTGTTTAAGGATTATTTTTAAGGATTATTTTGTTTCTCACATCCTCTGACAGTTGGACTTTATCTTGGCACTCCCTGTTGAGTGACAATTTATACCCTGACAATTTATACCAATTTAAACTTTCTATGTACTAACAATTGGATCAGGAAATGCAATGACGTGTGTAGAAAGATTGGGCAATTTATAGTCACTAGAAAAGTATTCTCCATGGATGTTTTTTTTCATATTTGGACAAAAAATGTAGAAGTTCCAACCACATTCAGTGGTACGTGAAACCCAAATTAACAAATAACAGAAAACCAGAAAAGGAACCAGGCAAGTTTTTGTTCAGCCGGCCCGCAATTAAAATGAATAAATATTGTTGCCCTCACTGGATTTGAACCCAGATCACACCTGTGAGAGGCACTATCTTTAACCACTACACCATGGCAATACACATTTGACCACTCGCTAGACATGATTGAGCATTGTGTTAAACTGACTAACGTTTCTTATTATGTTTACCTCCACCACAAATAGCGTCTATGAACTGTATGGCTTTCGCCACTGGCCGTTTCAAGAATTGAGCAATTGCTAGCCAGACTGAAGATGAACTTTTCCATGCCAAAGCTATTTCATTTCATGGCACAAAAACATTCGCTTTTCTTTCATTCATGAATGACACTGATACAATAACTATCAATATAGGTGACGATAACAGATTTTCTCGTCAAGTGAAAACACGAGAGAATCGTGGAAACCCCTACTCTTTTACTGCCCAAGGGGTTTTGATAAAGCCTATATTACCGCCAAAAGTAGTGATGACCATTCGAGGCTTCATTACCATTCTTCTAGCAGCAGGATATTATGCTAGCAGCACTAACTCAGATTTTCTTTTTCAAAATAAAAGCCATCATTGAGATATATAAGGCAATATAGTTAACAATTTAGTCTGTCAATCTAGTCTGTCATTTTATGTTTAATGTCCGTTCCAATATTGTTCTTGTCTGTTCTTTTTTACAGATTAGACTGTTAACTCTATGGCCTTATAAATTTCACTGATGGCTTTTACTGTGATAAAGAAAATCTGAGTGCTGCCAGCATAATATCCTGCTGCTAAAATAACGCAATTAAGCCTCGTTTGGCCATCACTAACCAAAAGCATGCACAGATGCGTACTTCGAAAATTCACCAGAAACAGTTGCAATATAACCGTAAACAGTTTAAGTTTAGGCTTACTATAACATAGCAACTGAATGTTGTAGCCAGCTAAATTTGTCTATCCTGACCCAAAAATCATGCACGGATGTGTACTTAAAAAATCCACCAGAAATAGCCGCAATACTGCATAACTGCAAACAGTTTTCTTTAGGCTTACTATAACATAGCAACTGAATGTTGTAGCCAGCTAAATTTGTCTATCCTGACCCAAAAAGCATGCACGGATGCATACTTAAAAAATCCACCAGAAATAGCCGCAATACTGCATAACTGCAAACAGTTTTCTTTTGGCTTTCTATAACATAGCAACTGAATGTTGTAGCCAGCTAAATTTGTCTATCCTGACCCAAAAAGCATGCACGGATGCGTACTTAAAAAATCCACCAGAAATAGCCGCAATACTGCATAACTGCAAACAGTTTTCTTTTGGCTTTCTATAACGTAGCTACTGAATGTAGTAGCCAGTTAAGTGTTTGTCTATCCTGACCCAAAAAGCATGCACGGATGCGTACTTCGAAAATCCACCAGAAACAGTCACAATATAACCGTAAAGAGTTTTATTTTAGGCTTACTATAATGTAGATGCCAGTGAAGTTTTTGTCTATCCGGAACAAATCCTAATGCCTACTTTGTGTTGACTGTGAGGAGAGCGGGACCTATAGTTTGCAGGACTGCTTTAACCACTACGCTATTTAACAAGGGGTAGTCAGTCAGTCAATCACTCACTCACTCACTCACTCACTCACTCACTCACTCAGTCAGTCAGTAAGAGACAATCGCTCTTCTTGGCCGGCTCCGCTTACGCGGTCCGGTTAAAATACTTTAAACAAAGTATGCAATCAAAACAAACATAACGCAATTTCCTTACACACAAAAAGTTACTTCAACCCTACATGTACCATCAAAGTAAATATCAGTTGGAATCAGGTGCCCTCAGAAGAATGATTATTGATGCCTAGTTGTCTGGGAGGGGTTAAAAAGACTAAAAAGATATGATCTACATAGGATAAGTTGTTTGACGGAATGCCAGACACCATGTTTGACAAAACGAAACACTGCCTTTGAACGAAAGAACCTCATACCAACTGTAAAGCATAGGAGCTGTGGAATTATGGTTTGGGCCTGAATGCTAATGCAGGGCCTGGCCAACTTGCCATCACTGATCTAGTAATTAACTCCATATTGTGCCACAAAATTCTTGAGCAGAATGCGAGGCCATTTGTCAAAAGCTGAAGACCAAACATGGTCTTGTAACAGGACAATGACCCAGTACTCACAGGCGAAGCTACAACAGAATATTTCAAAAAGAAGATGGAGAGTTATGGAATGGCAGAGTGAAAGCCCAGATCTCAGGCCAATCTATGTGCTCTGGGGGAACTTGAAGCGGACTCTGCATGCAGAAAAGCCCTCGATCGTTGACATAATTGATACAGTACTGTAAAGAGACTGAGCAGAAATTCATCCCAGTCTATGTAAGAGACTGAAAGACAGTCAAAAAAACAGATACATTAAGTAATTTCAGTCAAAGTGGACAACACCAGCTATTGAAGCTCAGGGTGTAGTTATTTTTTCTCCACTATGAAAATAAATTTTTGTTGATAACTTTTATGAATAAAAGATCATCAGTTCAAACAACTGTACGTAAGTACAAGTTATTGGGAAGTGTAGCCACTTTGCCAAGGTCTGGAAGACGACAGATACTGTCACCCTCAGCTGAGAGGAAATTGGTTTGGATGGTCAGGAACAACCCAGGAACCACCAAGGCACATGTCTGCCATGAACTGGAAGCTGCTGGAACACTAGTGTCACTGTCTACAGTCAAGTGAGTTTTACATCGTCATAGACTGAAATGCTGCTGACCACATGGACAAAGAAAAAGCCTTCTGGAGGAAAGTTTTATGGTCATATGAGGAAAAAGATTGAGTTGTTCAGCCACAATGACCAGAGGTATGTTTGGAAGAGTAAAGGTGAGCTGTTCAACACCAAGAACGCTGTTCCAACTGTTAAGCATGGCCATTGTAGCATCATGCTCTGGGGCTGTTATGCTGCCAGTGGACCTGGTGCATTGCACAAAGTGGATGGAATAATGAAGGAAGACTACCTAAGAATTCTTCAGCATAACCTCAAACCATCAGCCAGACAGTTGAAACTTGGACACAATTGGGTGTTCCAACAGGACAATGACCCTGAACACACACCAAAGCTGGATGAAGCAAGCGAACATGAAACTTTTGGAATGACCTTCCCAAAGTCCTGACATCAACCCTATCGAAAATTTGTGGACCATGCTTAATAGTCAAGTCTGTGCCCAGAAAACAATACATTTAATTGAACTCTACCAATTCTGCCAAGAAGAATGGTCAAATATCCAACCAGAATTCTGACAGAAGCTTGTTGATGGCTAGCAAAAGCATCTGCTCAAAGTGAAACTTGTTAAGGGACATTCAAACCAAATATTAGGTGCGCTGTATGTATATTTTTGACCCTGTATGTATAAGTTTTACCCTGTGTTGATTACAGAAAACCCAAACTGAATTAAAGCTTGTGCACCAAATTCATGTTTTTTTCTATTGGAGATGCATGTTGTACAATCATTCTGCCCAAGAAAAAGAACAGTTCAAAGAAATCACTGAAAGCCCAATATTACCATGACATATTCACTTGATAAGGCCCCAATAAGTTCCTAGCAGGTGGTATGGACAGGGTGTACGGACAGGGTGTGTGGGACCCATCACAAATGGCATCACATGCCCTATCCTTTGTCCTTTGTTCAGTTGTCAGTCACTCAGTTGTCATGCGTTGTGTCAAGCTTAATTCAATTATTTTTCATAGTTTTCCAGAGTTTTACCATGTGACCATGCCATTTAAAGAATTCACAATTGTACCTTTGTGTCTGTTTAGAATATGAATTGGTTATAAATTCCTGTATTAAAGCTGTTAGGTGAAAATGTTACTAGCTCTTAACTAATGTTTGATTTTCCTTTCAACCAAAACAAGGAAGCTTTTAAAAATCTGCTGTTGCTCAGACTGTCAACAGAAAACATTTTTTTTCCACTTTATTGATACCATATGGACATATAACTATATAGCTAAGGGTTCTTACCTGTGCTATTACCGTTGCAAATTGCTGGGCCTATGATGGTGAAATTTCAGTTTTGCTGTCACAAAATGGCCTCAGATTGGCGTTAGCTCTTCGCTATTGCACGCACGTCCATGTGAATAAGGAAGAGAACCCACTGTCAATCAAACATGAGCTGGAGGAAAGCATAGGAGTTCAGACCAGAATTTGGGGCATTGTTTCTCATATTTGAAGTTCTTTTATTATCTTACCTAGTGCAGCTTTAACATTATTATAGAAATTCCCCAAATTTTAAAAATTATGATTAGATGAAAAACAGATGTGACCACCCAAATTAAGCCTCCCTTCCTCATGTTATTCTTCTAACCCAGGGCACTGTGTGGGTCAAGCACTCCTCCTCCCTGTGATGCTTTTTGATTCTAGGGTGTGACTATTTTTGTCAGTCCACATTTTTAGAACTGAGACAAGTATATAACTTGTTCTTTAAAACACAAATGTCATCTCAGTTGTAGTAGAAAACTAAAAAACAAACAAATTAAAAGGTTTCTCAGTTAACCATACCCAATTCAGCATTTAAAATATGTAATTTTATTTTGGGTAATAAACTCGCTTTTGGCTGTTTTCACCCTTTGCCTTTCATTTTACATAAGACTATAATCCCTATCTTTTGTCTAAAACAAACTTATAATATACACTACCATTCAAAAGTTTGGTGTCACTTAGAAATGTCCTTCTTTTTGAAAGAAAGGTAAATTTTTTGTCCATTAAAATAACATCCAATTGATCAGAAATACAGTGTAGACATTGTTAATGCTGTAAATGACTATTGAAGCTGGAAACGGTTGATTTTTCATGGAATATTCATAGGCGTGCCGAGGCCCATTATCATCAACCATCACTACTGTTTTCTGATGGCAAGTTGTGTTTCCTAATCTAAGTTTATCTTTTTAAAAGGCTGATTGAGTATTAGAAAACCCTTTTGTGATTATGTTAGCACCGCTGAAAACTGTTGTGCTAATTAAAGAAGCAATAAAACTGGCCTTTAGACTAGTTCAGTACCTTCAGCTTCACCATTTGTGGTTTTGATTACAGGCTCAAAATATGCAGAAACAAAGAACTTTCTTCTGAAACTAGTCAGTTGATTCTTGTTCTGAGAAATGAAGGCCATTCCATGCGAGAAATTGCCAAGAAACTGAAGATCTCATAAAACAATGTGTAATACTCCCTTCACAGAACATCACAATCTGGCTCTAACCAGAATAAAAGCGGAATGGCCAGCATCCCGGAGACATCTCTTCACTGTTGACGTTGAGACTGGTGTTTTGCCGATACTACTTAATGAAGCTGCCAGTTGTGGACGTGTGAGGCGTCTGTTTCTTAAACTAGACACTCTAATGTATTTGTCCTCGTGCTCAGTTGTGCACGGAAGCCTCCAAATCCTCTTTCTATTCTGGTTAGAGCCAGTTTGCGCTGTTCTGTGAAGGGAGTACTAACATAGCGTTTTATGCCAGAGCATTGACTATGATTACTGAGGTGGTCAGTGATCATAGTCAACCATTATACAGTCTTTTATAAGAAAGGTTTATCCTATATAATACTCTTGTATGGAATGTTCCCACCTCCCCAATGATCCCTGGGTCTATTCATGGAGTTCTATGACAGTCACATACACAGTTCTTTATAAGGTCCCCAATAAGTTCCTAGCAGATGGTATGGACAGGGTGTACGGACAGGGTGTGTGGGACCCATCACAAATGGCATCACATGCCCTATCCTTTGTCCTTTGTTCAGTTGTCAGTCAGTGCTTGTAACACATTGTCTTGCATTCAAAACAACTGATTGTGCTTTAATTTGGTTTGTAAACATTTTCACCACAAGATTATTGATTCAATCATTATGCTTTTTGTGAAATATAGTGAGTACATTGGTTAAGTTATCAAAACATAACATAGTGTAATTGTCTCAGTTCAGTCATTGTAACAACCACTTAGTCCAAGAACCAATAATGTAAAACATATGTTTTAAAATTGCTCATTGAAATGCTAAAAGTAATCGTTTACAGTATATTACATTGTTTTAACATTAGGCAGAGCTCTTACTCTACACTACCCATTACAATTGACTGGAAATAATATATCCCCAAATCAAGTGTGATGAATGAAGGTATCATATACGATCATTGATGAATAAAAAACACATTTTATTGCAACATTGGTTTTTTGTCTTATCAAACGTGACAAATGCTGTAAGAAAGAATTGACAGAAATTTCATGAAAAAAATGTTTAGCACTCACTAAACAAATTTGCGTCAATTTTGTCTTCTGCATTTGGTTATGAGATGTTGTCTATGTCAATGAATATCTATATATTTTATTCACTTGAAAATATTTTTCATGCACTGAAAATCTTTTGGGCCTGGCGAATCCAAACCTGGCATTGGTCACCAGTGATTTTATGACATGGCTTATCAAAGGGTTGAAGGAGGGTAACCATTACACCAGAGGTTCCCACTAGGGGTCGCGACCCCATGTGGGGTCACCTGATATGAAAATGGGGAGAATGTTTTACAATTGACTCTTATAGCCTCAAATAAAAAAAATAATGATTATATAATTTTTCTTCACATGGTTTGGGTCGCGAGAATTTTTAGATATTGAAATGTGGTCGTTGGCCAAAAAAGTTTGGGAAGCCCTTCATTACACCGTAATGAAGAGGGGATTATATGACAAGCTCTAGGTTTTAGGAATCAGGGATTGTCAATGGTGGTATCTAACATTTTCCTACACAATTTCAATGAGGAATTAAATGAGGTGTGCAGCCCCAGCATTGTAAGACCCAAGAAAGGGTTTATGTCCTAATATGTTTCCCCACTCTGTCCAGGCACTTATACAGTTGCTCATTGCCCAATGATATTGTGCCAACCCTGTTTTGAGTTCTGGCCAGGTAGAAGCCTGCTTTATCAACAAAGATGTACTTGTGATGGTTCACAGCAGCTCAGTTTATAGATTTGATCCAGTCCAGGGGCTCTCTTATTTACTCCTCTGCTTTGCTGTCTATCCTGCTCCATTTGAAAGACATTGCATGAGTTCACACCCTGTCTAATATGGTTACCAGTTGTGGTTAATACAACCCCGTTTTCCAAAAAAGTTGAGACGCTACGTAAAAAGAAATATAGAAAATAATGAAAAGAAAAGTAGAAAATAATACAAAGACAACATATCAAAGGTTGAAACTGAGACATTTTAATGTTTCTTGAAAAATATATGCCCACTTTGAATTTGATGCCAGCAACATGTTTCAAAAATGTTGGGATAGGGGGAACCAAAGACTGGAAAAGTTTTGTGATGCTAAAAAACTAAACCTGGTGGAATATCACACAACTAATTAGGTCAGTTGGCAACAGGTCAAAAACATGATTGGGTATTAAAATATCATTCCAGAGAGGATGGGTCTGCCAGAAGTGAGGATGGGGAGGGATTCATCACTCGGTGAAAGACTGAGCAGGCAAATAGTGCAACAATTTAAGAATAATGTTTCTCAACATAAAATTGTGAAGAGGTTGCTGATCTCATCGTCTATGGTACATTATATATTAAAAGATTCAGAGAATCCAGAGAAATGTCTGCATGAAAGGGACAAGGCCGAAAACCAATATTAGATGGCCATGATCTTTGGGCCCTCTGACAGCACTGTATTAAAAACAGACATGATTCTGATGGAAAATCACTGCATGGGCTCAGGAACACTTTCGAGAAACCATTATCTGTGAACATAGTATGTTGCTGCATCCTCAAATGCAAGTTAAAACTCTACCATGCAAAGAAGAAACCATATAAAAACAAGATCCAGAAACACTGCTTATTTCTCACTTTGCTTATTTCAGCAAAACAATACCAAACCACATTCTGCACATAACACAACAGTATGGCTCCGTAGTAAAAGACCTGTAACCCATTGAAATCATTTGACTCAATTTGAAACAAAAATATGACAAAGGAGATCCCGAACTGTTGAGCAGCTACAATCCTATATCAAGCAAGAATGGGAATACATTTCACTTTCAAAACAGCAATTGGTCTCCTCAGTTCCCAAACACTTAGAGTATTGTTAGAAGAAGAGGTGATGCAACACAGTGGCAAACATGTCCCTGTCCCAACTTTTCTGAAACGGGTTGCTGGCATCAAATTCAAATTGTGCATGTATTTTTCCGAAAACAATAACATTTCAACAATAACATTTCATAACATTTAACATTTTCATAACATATGTTGTCTTTGTACTATATTTAATTAAATATAGGGACAATTGATTTGCACATCATTGCATTCTGTTTTTATTTGCATTTTACGCAGTGTCCCAACGTTTTTGGAAACAGGGTTGTACTATGATTGGCAAATATGTCCTATATTTGATAGTATTGTATTATACATAGGAAATGCATTGGTTTTTGTGGCTAACTGAAACGATTGCTCTGCATGGTGCTGTGCGCTCTCTCCCTCTCCGGCATTGCTGTAATAAAATCAAAAGGTGCTTCAACAAAGTATTAATTTAAGGGTGTGCACACTTATGCAACCAGGTTATTGTAAGGTTTTTATTTTTCATTTTTCCCCCTTGAAGATTTCAGTTTGTTTTTCAATTGAATTGTTCACGTTATAGGTCTATTAAAAGTGGAAAAAATTCTGACATGATTTATCTTTGTCTCATTCTTTTACATCACAAAAACCTGGCATTTTAACAGGGGTGTGTAGACTTTTTATATCCACTGTACGTAGGATTGTAACCAGCAAAGTTTTTGTCTGTCCTGAACCTCCGGCATAATGCGTTTTGATTGTTACGAGAGGCGAACGTGGGACCTGTTGTTCCGGAGCCCACGTCTCTAACCAATACGCTATTTAACAAGGGGTACTCAGTCAGTCAGGCACTCACTTGCTCACTCACTCAGTAAGAGACATTCGCTCTTCTAGGCCGGCTTCGCTTACGCGGTCCGGCAAAAATGATAGTGAATGATTTGAAAGGAAGAATGCCTGCTAAAATGATTTGCACAATCTCAATCACCATAGGGTCTACAAGTAACTAGCTAAGTAATGGATGTGCTACCACCAGTCAAGAATGGAGTGTAAGTAGCTAAGGTTCTTGGTAACAATCTCCACACAACAACTGGCAAAAAAATTTCTTCAGTTTAGATGTTTAGAATCATTTAGATACAGCTAAAATGTGTTCAGTATTTTAAGAATTTGGTTTTGTTATGTATGATCATGACAGGAAAGTGATAGACATGAACAAACAGGCACAAACCAATAGGTAAATCATTGGTAAGTGCCACGCCAAGACAGATTGTCGATCAGTAATCATGTAAATCAATCAGTCATTGAATAGGATCTCTGTAAAAAGGACAGCAGCTGAATTTAGGATTGTACTGTGTGTTTACTTTATGCAGAAGAGAGGCTGTCATAACAATATCACTGGTCAGAAAGGTAGCCAGAGCATGGGAGAGAGAGAGAGAGAGGCCACAAACCAACAGGTAAGATAGATTGGAATACTTAAAGCTGGACTAACATGCCTGACTGAGATGTTCCCAACATCATTGTAGTATTAGTCATTTTAAAAGATGCACTCTGGTTACATTATCATCTATCTGAAATGACTTTCCAGCTGAAAAGTCCCACCATGCAAAAATTCACACAGTATAATTTACCAGTGCTAGTTAGGACTATGGCATGTTCAGAAATCGTTACTTTCTTGAAGTCAAACTGGAATTTTCACACTGAACGCTTGAGTCCTATCAACACCCACAAGGCCTCTGTACAGAAAGACAACATTATTTGGGGTAACTATCTACTTGCTACACCCTTTCCATACATAATGAGTATTGCAAGCCAGTGTTGTTGAAACAATTATCGCCCCCAGTATTTTCAACCAGACTACCTCCGAGCGAAACTGTGTCGGTCGCACTGGTCCTATTCAACACTTCATTGGTCAATAATACCAACGCCTTTTTTAACCAGAGCATGTCTATATCTAACATAGTCATGGACAAAGAGAATTGAACTAGAAGTGGATTCTAGAAGTGGAAAAACATGTAGAACTACACATTAAATAGACATTTTGGTGAACACATTAACATTCACATTGTAGTCAAATGTGTCCCCCCCAATATCAGAGTCACTCCTACACCCTTGAATGAAGGAATGTTTGATGTTCGCTCTGCTCCACGCATCCTGCTTTACAACACAGTGACATACAGTGATTCTGTACTTCGCTATCTGAAAAATCTGTAAAGATAAGTGATGATAAATAAGGAACAATGAGCATAAAATACCTTTTACTAAAAATAACAATTGAGAAGAAAAATGCATTTACTTTATATGAACATTACATTTTAATGTGAAAAATCTCTGGATGACACACTGATGTTTGAATGTGAAATGTGAAATAGTTTTGAACAAAGGGCTGTGTTGATGATTTGTTGTTTTTTCTTTTAAAAGTTGTGAAACATACTTGGGTACCACATACTTATTTACCACATACTTGGGTAAATTGTACCAAATATTACCAAATTGACAAAAAAACCAACAACCTCTCTTGTCTATTTTTAGCCTCATGTACATTCCCTTTTATATACATACATTTGTGCTCATAAGTTTGCATACCCTGGCAGAAATTGTGAAATTTTGGCATTGATTTTGAAAATATGACTGAGCATGCAAAAAAACTGTCTTGTATTTAAGGATAGTGATCATATGAAGCCATTTATTATCACATAGTTGTTTGGCTCCTTTTTTATGGTAAATATAATACCAATTCTCCAAGGCTTTGCAAACTTTTGAGCACAACTGTACGTTGAACTCATATGTTTTACCATGTTTTAATAATTGTGGGACAATGAAATCATGTACTGATAAGTTGTATTGGTGACAATAACATGATTACAGAACTCTGGAAAATGTCTACTAAAGAATGTGTTACATTTATAATATTCTTATATAATACATTTTGTTCAGACAAAAATATATTTTAAAAATGTATTAAGGTTATCTAATAGAAATCAACAAAAATAACAGAATTTAGGTAATAATAAAAAATTAAAACAATCCCTCCAAATATTTTAACAATATTGCAGTAAATAAATTGTGTCATCTGGGCTTCAAAACAAGTCATTGGGTATTTATCCATTGTTGGTTGTAGTAAATAGGATCATGGCACATTTTTAATACGATTCTTAGAATATGGGGTCTTTGAGATAAGTAATGCATTTATATAGACTCTAGCTGATCTAGATAAGCACACTTACTCTAAAGACTTAATACAGGACAGGAACATCTGTTTTCCTGTGTAAAGCAATAAACAACCAAAAGGTGGCAATACATCACTTCAGTACTCTCACCAAGCTAGGGTCCTGATGACTCCTCAAGATCCTACCAAATTCAGTCAGATAAGCTGGAGAGTGGATGTCTTCTTAACCCTTCACCGGATTCTGGTCACCGGTGTAGCATGGCCGTGGTTTAATCAAACATAATCCCATGTATCCTGTCAAACTATAGGCAATCATGTTTAACTAAATTGCCTGCATATCCTGAATGTTTTGTAACAGTTCAGAACAGAGTTAAGCAACAAGTGATGCCGGCAACTCATGTAGCCCAACAAACTCTTCTGAGAGAATGAGATGGATGTCTGTGTGGTTCAGTGACTTGCAATACATTAGTTCCTCATGTTACACAATGTGTTCCGTTTGATAGAGCTGGTAGGCAATCTCACCAATTTACTGGAACTACATTATCTAAGCTTAGCTTCTCTGTGCAATAACGGCTATGGTGTTGACCCAGGGGTGGGAAATAAGTTTGACTGGAGGGCTACATTCTTATTTCCATTGGTATTTCACAATTCAGTAGAGGGCAAAACAGCTGCACTTTATAATGTCCAAAGCAAGTTGTGGAGCAAAAGAAGAGTAGTTAACTTTTTTAGTATCAGACAAGTAAGAGTGCTTTTTTTCTACCCACCGCATATAAGACTGACTGTCACGGTCTCCCGGGTTTAAATCCTGGTTGTGTTATGTTGTGTCAGTGTGATATCAATATATATCCCAACAACAGCAAAACTGTCTCTTGTTGTTTAGGAGAAAAATATATTTTATTTAGGGGTCTAAAATTGGAATGAATGCAAATCTATATATAGCTGTACACCTGTCAAAGTTGTTTAATCTATGTGTCAGGATTTGTAGCTTTTTTGTAGGGGTTGCTAGGTGCAACTCAGACAGCTAAGACAGTGTCTGCCTGTCTGTCTGTCTGCTTGTCTGTCTGACTGCTTGTCTGTCTGTCTGCGTACCTGTCAACTGTGAGCAATGTGTGCAGTGTGTCAAAAGAAACAGCTTTAGGGCTTTCAGGAACAAGCACTCCACACCGCATTACGTCCCTGTTAACAGGGGTGACACGATAACAAGCCAAGAACATTCCAGACTGCCTCCTTATCCTCAAGAGAACAGAGGTAACCCGGACAACTGCCCTTGTCCTCGTCTTCCTTCATGGTGTGTTTCATAAAGAGAGACTCCAAACGATAAACAAGCTGGGGTTTGCGCATTCAGATAATGGCAAAGAGCTGACATCACCCCAGCTGCGTCACACTCACACATGACTGACGCCACTCCACTGTCCCAAAGGAAAGTGTGTGTGTGTGTGTGTGTGTGGGGGGGGGGGTTGTGGGAAAACGACAGAGGAGGACCTCTTAAGTTCTCAGTCAAGTGCAGAACTACTACTGATAGGAGGCAGGACACAAGGAAGTGGGTGTAGTGAAGCAGACAAATCCTTTTCCAGACAACACTGTACTTTGCTACAGCTGAGAGAAGCTTTGACTAAACATCGATTCTATTAGAACACAGATTGTTTTTTTCACCCCAATTCTAAAACTTGAAACAAAGTCTATCATGATGGAAATAATCCTGACTAGACTGAGAGACTTCTCCTGTAAGGACGTCACCTTTGACACCTGTAATACAGCCCGGGCCATTGGGTTCAAGGACCTGCCTCCGACCAGCAGAGAGTCCTGTCCAAGAGAAGGACTCCAGACAGAGAGCTGCATGGCCGGAGGAGAGGGCAGTGGCCCTTACAAACTGGACATTGAGAGTGCACTGGCCTGGCTGCGCAGGGAACTGGTAAGACTGGACCAATGACTGAGGTCTTTCTTTGTGGAATCAGAATGATCTTGTCTCTGTAGGACTAATGAAACTTGCAGCCTGTCTCTGTGGGCTTAAATGAGTCAACATAATGTAACTTCCAATGACAACGCTTACTGCATTTGTTATTCTGGTCTTTTCTATGTGCAACATTTTGAATTTGCTATTCTGGTGGTTTGTATGTGCAACATTTGTGATCTGCATTTTAACAGCTGAAAATGGAAAAAGACTGGTTGTTTTTCATACTTCATATTTGTAGAGAACAGGGAAGTGTTTATATGATTTTATGCTGGAATATATACACTCAAAATATATGTGTGGTCTTTTGACCCTGTTTGACTTCAGTGTAAATCAGATTTGTATTGATTATTAGAGCTAAGGCCATATGCCACCCTATAGAATGACCTTTTCGGTCACTCAAAAAGTTATTGTGTGGAAGTGTCAGTCATTGCCTTCTTGTAATTGAGCTGAGCAGACAGGCAGGCCATGTTGCAATGTCACCCTTCCAGCTTTAATTCAATTCTACCCTTGGCTGGTTCGAAATGCAAAGAGGGCCCATTGTAAATGATTAATATATCTCTTGGCATTTAGAGTCCTCACCCAGATGCTTTGTCATGGCAACCAAGTCCCTGGAATACAAAACACATGAAACCTCTGCGTCAGAGAACACAATGAGGCACACTGTTTGAAGTCCTAGTTTAGTCTCTTTTTCAGCTCATATATCAACTGATTTACTTAATAAAAGGCACATCTCAATAGGTGGTCCAGGTACCCTCATATGGCACAGTGACAGGGTGGGCCAATCCTCTTTTCTCCAAGGCCAATTATATAGCAAATCCACATCAGACCAATTCCCTGAATATCGTATGCCAAGAAGTTGAAAAATGTTTTTTTTTGCGAGTTGTGTCAAAAAAACATGTGGGAAAAACTCTAAAAGATGTGTGGAGCGGACTGAACAACTAAACAGGCTATTTCACTGCCATAGCTCTAGCTGATTTACTTTAATAGCATAGAATAATTGAATGTGTTCTGTGTTTAGACCTAATTTATAGATTGCTATATGAGCTATTTGTAGAAGAGATTAACTGTCAGATCAACAACAACTAGTCTTAAACATAGATATATTAGATATAATAAACATAGACTCTATCTAATTATTTCCACCTGCCAGTGACTAATGATTGCTGGCTTTGATGTCATGAGACATGGGTTTTCGTTGTTGTGGTAAGACTCGGGTCCAGTCCAGTCCAGTGTTCAGACAACCATTGTGCCAAAGCTGCAATGCAGCCCAAAGAGAAGTGACCTCCACCAACAAGAGCCATCACCTCCATTAAGCCTCATAACTGTAGCACTCAGTAGTTCTCCCAGCGGCACATTACACATAGTTCAATCTTCTGCAATGGCTGGGCAAAGGACATACACACAGAACAAACACATACACAAACACATACACTTTAAGGGGGGATATCACCCCCTAGGAAGCCCACTGCTCAAACATTACTGAAAGGAAAGTTCATGTTTCTTCTTTCCTTTCCCCTATTTAGACAAAGCTTTAAATGCATATCCTTTCAGCAGGAGCCCAATCCCAGTCAGTTGCTGTAATTCACAGATAAAGATATGCAACTCTGGCCATGATTTGTTTTTGTTTGAACATTCCTCTTCCTGGGACAAAACTGGACTTGTCAAATTTGGCAGAATTCCGGATATTCTATTCTCAGAATGATGGCAATTAGACTGGCTCTCATAAATAAAGAAGAAAGAGAGAGAAAAACATTTGCATCTGAAAGAGGCAGTGCTCAACAGAAATGGCTAGACCAGGGTATGTCAAGAAAAGGACATGAACTTCATCACCTAAAAGAGACCAGGGAAAGCCTCGGCACAGCGCTTTTCCAAATGGAGATATAGGCATATAGTCTTCCTCAATAGCCTATGTTTGCTAGATCCGTTTCAGTGTTCTTAATGTCTATTTTTAGTTTTTTTGTATCTGTTTCCGTGTTTACATTTGTTTCAATGTTTATCAGATCTATTTCTATCTTTGTTATGTCTGTTTCCGTGCACATAATGTCTTTCAGTGTTCATTACATTTGTTACAGTGTTTGTTCCATCTGTTTCATTGTTTATATTTGTTTCAGAGTTTGTAATGTCTGTTTCAGTGTGTTTTAACTTCTATTTTAATGTTCATTACATACAGCTCCAGAAAAAATTAAGAGACCACTGCACCTTTTTCTTTCCTTTCCAAAAAAGTTGAAAAGGAAAGTTTTGAGTGAGGAACAAAAGGGTTCAAATTAAGAGACCACTGCAAATTGAACACTTCTGTTCCTCACTCAAAACTTTAACTTTTCAACATTTTTGGAAAGGAAAGAAAAAGGTGCAGTGGTCTCTACATTTTTCCAGAGCTGTATGTTTCAGTGTTCATTATGTGTGTATTTGTTATTTCTGTTTCAGTGATTTCATATCTGTTTTAGTGTTCATAAGATCTGTTTTAATGTTGGGAAAGCATTCATACCACCACATTTTGTTGTGTTATAGAGCTAATTTATAATTTATTACAGGATTCTTTGCCATCTACGCACAATACCCCATAGTGAAAAATCAAAACACATTTTTTGGAAATTGGACAAAATTAAAAATAAAGAACTGATATATCTCGTGTACATAAGTATTCAGACCTTTATTCAACTGACCTTTATTCAGTTTGCCATATTCTTGGTTACTCTTAGTAACAGATAGGAAAGCACTCCAGTTGAATACTTATATAATCATGTATTATTGTTGCACGGACATCTCGGGTACAAGCCCTTCTTTGGCAAATAGGACAACGACAAATCACAATAATTATAAGTATTCTACTAGAGTCCTTTCCTTTCACTACATTTAATATATAAGGATTCATCACCCAATTAATCTGTCAGATTGGATAGGGAGCATTGGTGAACTGATATCTTCAGGTCTCCCCACAAATGTTCAATCGAGTTCATATCCGGGCTTTGGCTGGGCCACACAAGCACGTTCACAGACTTGTTCTGAAGCCACTGCAGTGCTGTCTTGGCTGTATGTTTTGGGTCCTAAAAGACTTATCTTTTCCTCAGTCAGTGTTCCTGCAGATCAGGTTTTCTTTAACTAGTCTCCCAGTCCCTGCCATGTGATGAGTGGTTGTTGTTGTTTGCCGGGCATAGTGCTTGGAATTCAGGCCTAATTGTTAAATTTTGGTTTCATCACACAAACAAATCTATTTCTTCATGCTGTCAGAGTCTGTATCTGGAGAGAAGCTCTGAATGTCATACAGAGCCCATTGGGTTCTTGGTCACTTGCCTGATCAAGGCCATTCTTGACAGGTTACTTAGTTTGGGTGGACGGCAAGAGACTTTGTGGTTCTAAACTTCATCCATTTCACAATGCATCCATTTCACTATGAAGTGTGACATGGACAGGTCTGTGCCTAAATTATGTCCATTCAATTGTATTTGCCACAGGTGGACTTCAATCAAGTTCTAGAGACATCTCAAGGATGATCAAAGAATACAGGATGCATCTGAGTTCAATTTGGAGTGTACTGCCAAACGGTGTGAATACCTTCAGTTTGTACCTGAGATATAACAGTATTTCAATAAATTGGCCCAAATTTCTGAAAAGGTATTTTTGCGTTGTCATGTGGGGGTTTTGTATGTAGATTGATGGCAAAATGTATTTTATTTATTAGAAATTAAGTGGGTAACAAGACAAAATGTGGAGAAAGTGACATGGGGTCTGAATACTTTCCAAAGACACTGTGTATCTCTTTCAGCGTCTGTCTCTTGCATGGTCCTGTTGGTGTCTACTGGTCTGTTAAACTCTCTTTTGGATTGTTTATTTGTTATCCTTGTGTATTTTAACTATGTTTCATTCATGTTTCAACGCAACAACCCAAACTATTTTCCGCAGATAGAGATGCGCTCCCAGGACCAGGCCCTGGTACGACAGCTGATGGACCTTCACGCGGGCATCCAAGAGCTTAAACTGGAGTGTGCAGAGGCAGATGAGGAGAAGGAAGAAGCGGAAGAGGAGACAGAGGAGGAAGGCAGCTGGGACTTTGGGAGTGAGGCAGGGGGCAGTGGTAGTAGTGTTTACTCTAGTTCAGGAGAAGGGGGCTTCTATATATCCTCTCTGTCAAATAGAATTAACCCACCTCCTCTGGGGTCCCTGCCTAAAAGAGCATTCAACAGAAGAAGCTCAGTGCCTTAATAAAACCATGAACTGTACTCTCTAAAGGGCCGACCATTGTTTTCCTATGGTCAATGTGTAGGTCAATATCCCGGTCTAATTACATAATATCATGTATTGTATTGCAACGACAAATCACACAAGCATGGTCTTGTTTCAGTGTTTACAACACCCGTCTTCAGACACTGATTCAAATGATTCAAAACAAAGCCATTTTTGTGGCTAAGACAGATTCCCTATAGATTTCTAAAGATAATACATTTGATTGATGTCTTAGATGGACCTAAGGCAATCATATTTGCGTAATGTGTTATTAATAACTTTAAAATAATGTTTGTGTACACACGTTTGTGTGCGTGTGAAATGAAAATGTAGTGTTTTTCGTGAGAGAAAAGACAGACTGCAGAGTTTACACTTTCTTATTAAGGTCCGTAACTTTTAAACTCTAACTAGATGGAAGAAACAACCTCAGCTATCATTGTAAAAATGACCTTACAGCATCCATGAGAGCATAACCATTACTTAATCCTGTATTAGTGTAGTGTAGACCCTGAGCGACTGACCGCCTGTACAATATTACATCCACCGTGATGCCATTTTGATACTCCTCCTTTGTAAAAAGTGTTTTTTGGAAGCTCTAGAAATGCATTCATTCATGTTGAAATTAATTTTTTGACAAGTATATTATATTACTGGTGGCTTAATACTTTAAATTATTGCAATGACCTCAATGGATCATAAATATGACATGATCAACAAGATAGATAGTCAATAAGATTTCTATGATTGGCAGACAGCTAGAATGTCAGTCCAGACCTTGTGAAACCACAAGTACTGATAAAGGTGATCTAATAAACACACACACACAACATCAGAATCATATCCACACATCACTGGGAAGTGAGTGAAATGAAAACATCTATGAAAACCTATTTAGTATTTATAGAGTACCAATTGTATTTTACTGTCTTTGCTATAACAAAGTTGTACAACTCTGTTTCCAATAAAGTTGTGACTGCGGAAAATGCAAAAAAACCAGAATGCAATGATGTGCAAATAATTTATCACAACATTTAATTGAAAATGGTGCATGGACAACATATCAAATGCTGAAACTGAAAAATGTTATTGTTTTTGGAAAAATACATGCCCATTTTGAATTTGATGCCAGCAGCACATTTCAAAAAGGTTGAGACATGGGCATGTTTACCACAGTGTTGCATCACCTCTTCTTTTAACAATACTCTGTAAGCATTTGGGAAATGAGGAGACCAATTGCTGTAGTTTGTAAGTGAAATGTTTTCCCATTCTTGCTTGATATAGGACTTCAGCTGCTCAACATTTCAGGGTCTCCTTTGTTGTACATTTCGTTTCATAATGCATCAAATGTTTTCAATGGGTGAAAGGTCTGGACTGCAGGCAGGCCAGTTTAGCACCCGGACTCTTTTTCTACAGAACCATGCTGTTGTAATGAATGTGAATGTGATTTGGCATTGTCTTGCTAAAATAAGCAAGGCCTTCCCTGAAAAATATGTTGTCTGGATGGCAGCATATGTTGCTCTAAAACCTGTATTTATTGGTCAGCATTAATGGTGCCTTCAAAGATGTGCAAGTCACCCATGCCATGTGCACGAATGCACCCCCGTACCATCACGTGTGCTGGCTTTTGATTTGTGCACTGATAAGAAGCCAAATGGTCCCTCTCCACTTTTGCCTGGAGAACGTGGCTTCCATGATTTCCAAAAATAATTTCAAATTTTGATTTGTCAGACAACAGGACAGTTTCTGGATCTTGTTTATATATGGTTTCTTCTTTGCCCGGTAAAGTTTTAACATGCATTTGTAGATACAGCGACGTACTGTGTTCACAGACAATGGTTTTTCAAATTGTTCCTGAGCTCATGCAGTGATTTCCACCACAAAATTGTGTCTGTTTTTAATGCAGTGCCATCTGAGGGCCCAAAGATCACTGCTCATCCAATATTGGTTTTCGACCTTGTCCCTTGCATACAGACATTTCTCCGGATTCTCTGAATCTTTTAATGATATTATGTACCATAGATGATGAGAACCCCAAACACTTGGGAATTTTATGTTGAGAAATTTTATTCTTAAATTGTTGCACTATTTGCCTGCACGGTGTTTCACAAGGTGGTGAACCCCTCCCCATCTTTACTTCTGAAAGATTCATCCTCTCTGGGGTGCTTTTTTTATACCTAGTCATGTTGTTGCAAATTAACTTAATTAGTTGTGAGATATTCCTCCAGGTTTACATTTTAGCATTACATAACTTTTCCAGTTTTTCGTTGCCCCTGTCCCAACATTTTTGAAACGTGTTGCTGGCATCAGTGCCAGCCCTAGCCTTTTCAGGGCCCTAAGCAAAATTGTGTTTGGGGGCCCCCTCTCCCCTAGTGGTCTGGGGCTCACTAGTGGTCTGGGGCCCCCTAGTGGTCGGGGGCCCTAAGTGACCGCCTATGTCTATCATGCCTGGGGTTGGCGCTGGTTGGCGTTAAATTCAAAGTGGGCATATATTTTTCAAGAATCAATAAAATGTCTCAGTTTCAACATGTGATATGTTGTCTTTGTACAATTGTCTATTGAATATAGAGTTTAAATTATTTGCACATCATTGCATTCTGTTTTTCTTCACATTTTACACAGCGTCCCAACTTTTTTGGAAACATGGTTGTAGAAAAATATTATAATGCATGTTATTTTACTGAAATACTGTTGAATTCCATTCCTGCTCCTTCTGAGAAGTATACCATTATGATGGTTGGAGACTTCCAGGCATTTAATTGGCCAATACATAAAATCCGCAATCCAGGGTGCAGGGTTGTTTTTATCTCTATTATGGATTTCAAACTTTTTAAGTTATAGTTAATAATGGTAACTCTATAAAAAATGTTTGCTTATTATTCAAAGACAGCAATAATATTTCTTCCAAATAACAACAAATTCTGAAATTGCTCAAATACAGTATTTCACAAGGCTTAATAATTATGCAGTTCTTATCCTCCACCTGCATGTCATTATATTGATTGATTATGCAGAACTTAAAGGGAATTAAAAGTATACAAACATGCAATTGCACAGTAGATTGAACATGAAAGCCAGTAAAATATTTACTTACAATTATGAAGAAAACTCACGTTACATTGCGTTATCTGGCTGTATACTTCTTAATGGAACACACACACAGGTTGGCTGGCTCCTTTTGCAGTGTAATATCAAGTTGGCTGTTCCAGCAGAATAATACAATATAGTGGTCAAGTAAAATATTTCCTTGAAGGGCAAGGGATCAAGATAAGCTATACTTCCCCAATTTCACAATTTCATTGTGTACGTGCTATTGTCTACCAGTGTTTCGTTATTTTTCATGTTTTGCATCCATACCAGAAAGAGTAGACTATTCTTTGACAAAAGACAAACAAAAAAAGAGAGTTTATTAGGAGTTTAATCTGTGATCAAAAGATGTTTATTCTTGCAGTAACTGCATTTGGGACAGGTACTGAATATAGTATGCCAGATCAATAAAGAGAACATAAAAATACTTTATATAAATGTTTTGTCACTCTTTTAATCAGTTGCTGTTCTCCTATTAATCTACACAGTGCGCGTGCACATATACGCATGCACGCACACAGAAATGCCCACTGGAAAATTTGTAAGTGCATTTCATAAAACTCTGTATACGTGTCTTTAAAGAGATACTGCAACAAAAAAAGAAAAATGACACATTATATATGGTATCCTGTACAATGTGTGTACAAGGTATGATAGCAATTCATGTTTTGGTTTAGTTTACTTTTAGTTTACCTGTTTCCAAATGTTTCAGTTTTTGTGGCAGAAATCCCTGACATGGGACAGACATCAGCATTTTTTGCACTCAATGTTTAAATCATCTACAGATGACTGGTGAGCATTTCTAATGATTTCTTTTTTTAAATCAGTAACTCAATTGGAATGGGATTAATGGCACAAAAGCTAAAATGTTAGCATGTAAAAAAGTGCAAGGGAAACTAAACCAAGCTTGAATTGCATATCTCGTCCATAAGACTGGTTAGCTGCAAACTAAGAAATTAATATGTAATTTCGTAATTTGGGTGAACTAATCCTTCAACATTATAGCCTACCTTGAGCAACAGAAGGCTTTGAAAACATCCCAATGCATTAAACCGTTCAGTGACTACTGATGTTCTAGTGCGTTGCTTCTCAGGGTTGACTCAGGACATCAAAACATCTAACTCAAGTGTCCAATGGATATGTCAAAATCGTTTTTCCGACTGGACAATTTTGCATGAAACATTAAACATTTTCATCACACGAGTTTGAAACATTGATGAACTATTCTTCATCAGATAATATCCGGTCCACAGGGTTCCTCACAGCCACTCTTTTTGACCTTTACATGGGACTTATCATTACATCCGGCATGATCTCCATTGTATAACACTTCCGAAAAAATCTGTCTTAATGCCAAAGGGCATAGTTTGTGCATGGAATGGCTCCAGGAATGTCCAGCAGGACCATCACTCTCAGTTTCCCCAAGGGGAGGGGTACTAGGAGGGGTTGGTTAATGGTGTTCATCACCCTCTGGCTCCAGAGCCCCACACATGCTCTCCCTCCTCATCCTCTGAATCTCAGTGTTGAGTCCCAGCAGGGTTTGGGCTAGCTGTCGGTCCTGACAGCGCATCTCCAGCTGCATGGTAATGATTAGAGAACAGATCCACTTCTCAGATCAGAGGAGCAATAAATAAAACACTACTTAATTGTTATCCCTGGGCTACATATCTTACAAGACAAAAATGCCAAACTCTTCTATGACACTCAAAAGCAAACTGTACTCTTATAAGGTGTTGATAACTCACCAGTTCAGATCTTAACCAGGTCAAAGCACCATCTATCTTAGCTCTTCTCAGTTCCTCGTTCGCTTGGTAACTTCTGCCCATGCTGATCGGACCACTAGTGGAATCAGGGGCGTCCCGTGGTTCACCAGTGGTCCTGAAGGCGTGAATCAGTTTGTTCTTGATGTTCTCCAGAACCATGGTGGACAAACTGTCCTCACTTTGACTGTCTCTGTTCATTCTGCCAAGGCGGCACAGACGTGCATGCAAGTGTGTTTTGTGTGTGTGTGTGTGTGTGTGTGTGTGTGTATGTGTGTGGGTGAGTCTCTGTCCCCCGTTAGTCAAGAACACTTTCCGACACCAGCAGTCTCAAAAATATTTTTGGAATGCTTCTTGTGTCATACCTTTTTTACCCTTGCTTCTCATCCTGTCTCACTTGACTGGACCTACTGTCCTCTTGGTTTCCTTCCTCTCCTCCTGTCTGGTCGTTCTCTTTCCTGTCCTCCCGCACTGTAGGAGCCGGATTCCAATCACTGTTTCTCAGAAGAAGTTAGTGTGCTTCTGTTCAGCTGCCTCACTCATTCCATTCCCAGCTTGGTGTGGGACCAACTTGTTTTGTCACCGTTACTATGGAAAACCAGCCCTCCCTACATACCCCTCCCTTTGGTAACCCCAATAAGAATGGTGGAAGATCTTGGACAAAGACCATTGTTGCCTCAAAAAGAACTGAAAGGACCCCCCCCCCGCCCCACCCTCTTTCTCTTTCACTCCAGTCCCCATACAATTTCAGTGTGAGAAATGCGGTGTGGGAGAGCTCTCGGTTGTGTGCAGTGCTCATGTGTAGACCTGTGTGTTTGCGCTTGAGTTAAATCTGTTAAATCCCAGTGGACTTTCTACTTCCATTGTCATTAAACACTCTAAAAAGTCTCACTTGTCACCAGCTTAGGAGACAGGTTCGGTGGGACTGACAACAGCCATAGGCTTGGTGTAGGCCTATTGAGATGGAGAAAAGCTGTCCAGTGGTGAAATATATCCAGGTCTTTTGGATTCATTCCCTGTGGGCTTTCTGGATAGCTTTTTTGGCACAGGCTACAATAGTCATTCTGACTTTTCTATAGAGATAAGACAGAAATCTAGTGTATTCTCCTCCCTGACATATGGGACATGGGGGTAAATTGGGAAGACACATTTTGGTGTGTCATCATAAAAAGAAGAAATTCAACCCTGCAGCATTTTACCAGTGTATTTCACAGTTCAACAAAGTTATATATTCTTCCATTTCAAACGATTCTAACAAGTGTTTGTTTCCAAGAGGTTGGGAAATAGGGAGAGAAGCCTGTGTTTTTCCTCTAGGCCACCGGTATGGAGATGGATGAGTGCTGGAAATTAGGCCGGAGCCAATTTGTGCAGTGGTCTGGGGGAGTGTGAGAAGAGGTCACAGGATTGAGCCTTGATGTCCTATAAATCAAAAAATTAGGGTAATGAATGAAAACAGGGACAGCAACACATGGATAACTAGTTGAATATACAGTAACCTTGTTACAAAACTATTTTTCGCTTTGCATTTAAGCTTGGCACGACAGCCATTCAAAATTGGTCTAATGGTCGTGACCAAATAATTTTATTCAATTTGGTGAACTGAGTAAAGTACAGACCCAGTAAAAATTTTGGACACACCCACACTGTAAACCCTGTAAACTAAGAAAAGGTATTTTCAGCTATATTGTAATACACCTGTATTCACTGATTTAGCGCTCTTCACGTACCTCTGTTTGGCAAATCTCACATCTGTTTTCTGTCTTTTTTCTGGGCCGTCTCAGTTTGTGTGATTCCTATCACCGGCTGTTTCTGGCCTCTCTCGTTGGTGGGTTGTTCTTCAGTGGCGTTTGTAGCATGTCATGGGCTCCTCTGCAGTGCTCAGTTGTGTCTTACGGCAGAGGATGGTGGCTCGGCTCGGCTCGCGGTAGTTACCAGTGCAGGCTTCTCCGGTAGGGTGGGGGTTCGGTGGCCGCGTCTCAGTCCTGTGCTGTTTCTGTGGGATGTTCGGTCTCCCCCTGATTTGCTTGCTGGAGATCTGCTCCATGTGCTGCTGTACCATTCTTTACTGGTTGTTGATGTTTCGTGGTGCCTGTCTGATGTAATGGCTGCCACATGTTTACATTCGGCAGTGTTGAGTTTCACTGACGTCGTCTCCTTTTGAGGCTGTGGCTGCTCCCAGAGTTTGTAGGCTTTCATTGTTTTTGTTTTTTGGTTGTCTCTGTAGCATCTCTTTGAGCCTGACTAGTGGTGTTGTGGAACGGGTCAGTTTCCCCCACATCATTCTTCGGCTTTGCGTTGTTTTGCTATGGCCATGCTCGCATGGAGGAATGAGTGAAGAGGGAGTGAGCACTCCATGCATGTACACGACAAGGCCTGCCTTTGAGCTGAGCCCAGGTTTTGCCAATACGTGTCGGTGTCTCCCTCGGTCTCGTTCCATTCCATTGAATTCTGGTCGAGGGTTGGGGGGGTTTCCCCTAGGATTTCCGGTGTGGGTGCCCCTGTCTCTCCGTTAAGCCGCTCTGTGACTCGCCGGACACAGTGGGACATTTTTTGCCTCCTCCTTTATGTGGTTCTGTCTCTTCTGCTGGGAGTGGGTGCGAGAGACGTCCTAGACTATCTGGGGTTGGTGAGTGGGGTGTCGGACCTCCCTTCTCTGTCACCGCACAGGCTTCAGGCATCCATTACATCGTTGGTGGCACCGCCAGGCGCCACCCCTCTGCATTACCTCGCCCCCGGTGTGGGACTTGTTCCACTGTGACCCCTTAACTACGGACCCCCCCCCACCTCCGATCCTGCCTGTGACCCCGCTTTCCTGCTTGGGTCTTGGCCTGGTGGCTTTGGCGATAGGTGGTGACCATGCATACGGTTGTACAGGCTTCTGTTTGTCTCACGGCCACCCCCACGAGGGGGTTGGTGACTGCATCCCTCGAGGTCTGTCGTTCCCATTTGAAGTGCGGTGATCGCTTCACTACTTGTGGACCCTGGTGGTGTCTGTTGCGACCCGGGAGGAGGCTCTGGTTGGTGGTTGGTGCAGCCACTGTTTTTGTTCTGACTGCTCACGGTGCCTGTTTCTGCTTAGCCGATTCAGCACACCGATTTGGTTTACATCGGTTTGGAGGATACTGCTTCTACGTGTTGCTTTACCATCTCATATAGGATGTGTCTCAGGTTGTTTTTTTCTGGCCCTCGTTTTTTGGCCTCCCTGTCTTTCAGCTCCTTTTCCCAGGTGGTTGAGGGAGCTCAGCTCCATTGGGTCTTTGTGGGATCTGAGTGCTTGTTTGTTTGGGGAAATGGATGATTGTGGCAGGTTGTACTTGCAGTTCACGGTACCTTCTACTCTGTTTCTCTCACTCGTTCACTCTTGGAGGTTTTGGGTCTCGAGATGACATTGGTTCTTGGCCATGAGTTCTTATCCATTCACAGTGGTGTTGCAGTTCCCTTTCCCAATTTGGTTTCGGAATGTCGGTGTGCTTTGGCGCATGCCTTTGTCTCCTGTGATTGATGGCTCCCCTGGTGGCAGTGCGTTTCGACTGTCATGGCTGTGGCCGGTTCAGCTCTGCTGCTAGCTGTACACCTGAACCTGTCACGCCATCTTCATCGGTCTTATCTCAGTGCCCCCCTCCCAACACAGTGTGTTGGCCCGTGCTGTTTTTTACCTGCTGTTTTTATAGGGGAATTTTTTGGCTTTGAGTATCACATACCACTTTTTTTTTCCATGGTTGCCTTCCTTACAGGGTGGGGGTTTTGGCAGTGTCACAGAACGCACACCTCGTTGTGACACCAACTTTTTTGGTTACTACATGATTCCATATGTTATTTAATAGTTTTGATGTCTTCACTTTTATTCTACAATATGGAACAGTAAAAATAAAGAAATATCCTTGAATGAGCAGGTGTGTCCAAACTTTTGACTGGTACTGTATGTGACATTACTTCATTTTTGTGAATCAAAATACTGCTAACAGACCAGTATTTTTCTGACATTTGATAACTTGTCACAAAGTGAAAACAACTGGTTCAACAACGACCTAACAAATACCGCCATTGGTGATAACTAGAATTCACATGAAAAGAAAAGACACCACGGGAAATACGCAAATAGATATAGAGTTTTCACCCCACAGTAGAGTAAGAGTCACACAACCAGTGTACGTGTCCTCTGTATTTTCCGCTAGTTGGCGCTATATTATCTCGATGTCCAGAATAATAGCGCCATCAGGTGGACATTTGGGCTAACAAAGAGTTTAAATGCAGTTCTTATTATCAGACGTTTACTGTTAACCAAGCCGTTAATGGGGATAACCTTCCATTCTCATAATCAACATGAAACGATGTCCATCTTAACTGTTCGTGTCATTAATTTGCCTGCCTGTACGGTACCACAAGTACTTGGTAAGGGTCAAAATTTGACAGTAAACATCCTGTGGATTTGAAAATAATATTTGGGCGGGCGGAAGAGAGATTCACACGGACTCACAGAGTACGGCGCCATCTTGTTTGTTTTAGTGGGAGGAGGGGTATAAAAAGTAAACTACGGCCGCCAAAAAAGAAAACTACAAGTGGAGCTTAATTGGTGAGTTGACTATATTTTAAATACACTTTGATCTACTGAAATGTATGCAATTGAGATAGTATGCATTTCAGTTCTGTAGATTCAATAAGTAAAACACGAACCAAAAATATATAACTGATAAATCACTCAAGAGTCAGAATATGCGCGCTCTGTTTTGGAAATTACGAGTTGTGCGGATTACGTCGCACAGACTGGTTTTAGCATTAGTTAGCTAGTATTCTGGCTAATTACTTACCGGTTATATGGTGGGAATATACTTTAACTTTAGTTTATTACATTGGAATGTAATTTAACATTTAAACGTGATACCAATATGTATCCAAATACATTCGCGAGAATTTGCGGCGTATGGCCAAAATCCAAAGCTAGTTTTAGCTTGCTTTTTAGCTAACGGAGATGGTTAGGCTCGCGTGAGGCCCCTTCAATTACAATTGAAACGTTTTATTTCATAATTAACTCATGTATTTCTTCTGAACTATTTCTGTTATACTAATAAATGTTGCATTGTGGCTAAAAACTAGAATACATATGTGGGACAATTACCGAAACTAGTTGTGTGTCAGTCTGGAGTGCCGAAAAGATCAGGAAAGTTCCCGGATTGGGCCTCTATCTTGCTAGCTCGATTGACAGATGGCGGTAAACAAATCACACACAAAAAAACATTTTCAAAGGTTTTATTGACACATTTCTGAATATCACATTATAAGTAATTTAATCAACATTAATCCACCACACACATTTAGTAATGTTTTTCCAGTGTTGTTGGTCCCCCCAGTAGCAAGGATTGATGTAGCCTACCTGGGTCAGCGACTGCTGAGTGACAGATTGATCTACGAATTACTTTGCATCTTATAGTAATTTACTATTTGTAGATCAGTCAGGCACAATTTACCTATAATACACTGTTGTTTTGATCCTCTTGAACATGACCAATGCAGCCTAGTTCTGAGTGTTTTTTCTTCCCTCTAACCTTACACTCACCTTTCCTTGTCCCTACAGGTTGGCGTCCCCTCCTTAGGTGAGAAGGTGCTGGGACAATGTTTTACGCCCACTTTGTCCTCAGCAAACGTGGGCCGCTAGCCAAGATCTGGCTGGCAGCCCACTGGGATAAGAAGCTCACCAAGGCTCATGTGTTTGAATGCAACCTGGAGAGCAGTGTGGAGAGCATCATCTGCCCCAAGGTTAAACCAGCAATTATCCTTACCAGGCATTTGTTTGATTTTTTTATTGTGTGTTCCTCCCAAGTGTTCGCTAAAGCAATGCTTTGATAGCATGGTCAGTGCTGTGTTGTCAACCATTTACCTGACATAATATTGTTATTGTTTCCTGTGTGTGTGTGTGCAGCAGAAGTTCAGCATTTACCTTTACACTACTTCTGTCACATTGGTATATTTGAGATTCTTTGGACCAATCCAGCAAATGGAAAAGATTGAATTCAATGCAACTGACTTGGCCTTAACAGGAGACTATCACCATAGTTAGTCCATTGTTAAGTTTAAAACAAGTCACTTGGAAAAAAGTTCCTACCAGCCAGAATGTTGAATATCAAACAAAGTTCAATCAAATTTATTTCTATAGCCCTTTTTACATCAGCAAATGTCACAAAGTGCTTTTACAAAACACCCAGCTCTGAAAGCCTAAGGAGCAAGCAACAAGTGTTGAAGCGCAGTGGTTAGGAAAAACTCCTTAAGAGGTTTCTTCCTAAATTTCGGCTCCTAAAAACGAACCAGGCTCGGAGGGGTGACCAGTCCTCTTCTGGCTGTGCCAGGTGAACATTTTAAGAGTACAAGTTGTAGTAATAAATGCATGGGGGCTGTGTTCAGAGTCTTATAAAACTGCATTGGGGGGGTCAGCAGAGTGGCAGCTGGAATCGTCAGGTATCGTCTTGATCTGCAACATCGTCTTGATCAGCATCGATTCTTTCGAGTCTGGTACTCAGAAGGTATGGGCCAAGACCTCATGTCCTTCTAAGTTTAAACGGAGCAGGAGAAAAGGAAAATTTAGAGAGTGCATTCCTTAGATTTACAAGGATTTACAGTGGAGAAGGAGAACTTGCCCTACTACCCTGGCACAACAATATAGCAGCGTAAAACCTTGGGGCTGAGGCAGGGGGTCCAGTACAATTATATGGACTGTCATTAGGCTGGTAGGTAGATTAAATGGCCACAGTAAAGCGGTAGTAACTAAAGTATACAATAATAATTGTTAGGTTGGTGTCCATTTTTGCACATTACTGGTCACAAACCTTGGAGAAATTAGGGCTAATTGCTTTGCTCAAGGGAAAAACTAATCTTCACGTTATCGGCTCAGGGTTCGGTCCAGCAACCTTTCAGTTACATTCCTAACACCCTCAACTGCTAGGCCCACTTGTTGCTTCTTTTTGGGCCAATGGTCCGTACATTGCTTGGTTGGCTTGTTTGTTATATTTTTGATCACCTTTGGCATTGCATGTGATGCACGATATGCAAACAGTTTTCCAATGTAACTGACAAAGCACAGTCTCTACCTGTCAACTGGAAGCGAGTCCAGTCCTACTGTAAATTACAAGTTCAGTCTGTATTTCTGTCTCGCTCAGCCGTTTTTTGAAAATACAAACCGCAGAACCGTATGAAGACTGGCATACTTGATAGTTGGGTTAATAGGGTTGCACTTTCCTGCAAATCTGCTAACGTGTTATGTACATCTAAAGGTGATTCTGAGGATATTTAATTTCGGATTACATCCTACATAAGGACTAAATTAGAAAACAACAGTTCGACCACGTGAACTGTACTCGCAACAACTCAGACTTGTAATGGCACTTCACAACAACTGAATCTAAATGTTCAGACCAGTGAGGAGTATTGCAGTCTTGGATTCTGAAATGGACAACAGCTGTGCAATGCAGTGCCGCAAGCCAAATTCAGAGTTTCAGTGAAAGTGAATGTTCTTGGCAACAACCCTGTAAACTTGCTAAAAGTGTGATCCTGCCCATAAGAATAAATTGACAGACAAGTTTGAACACGTGGAAGACAACCAATTTCACCTAACACTGGTAAACAAAAAACCTTTACTTGAGTTGTAGACACTGATTTGAAGTGAATTATCTAGTCACTGAAAGGAGGGTATTTCTGAATATTGTAACGGTAACTGACTTTTTTATTTGTCCAGGTGAAAATGGCGCTGCGCACGTCAGGCCATCTACTCCTTGGGGTGGTGAGGATATACAACAGAAAAGCCAAGTACTTGTTGGCAGATTGTAATGAGGCTTTCATCAAGATCAAGATGGCCTTCAGACCAGGTAATATATTGGCTGGCCCAAAATCTTAGTTGTTTATATTCAAGACTAGTTTATTAGTTTTCTACAACAGCCCTCTCCTTTAAAAGTTAATTTTGCTTGTACCTTTTGAATTAACTTAAGTTAGTGCTTACAATTAATTGTCGCAATATGATTTGTGAGCAGCCCATTGGGAAGCTAGCCAGTACTGCTATTGCTAGAAAACAATATGGCACGTATAAGTGACGTGTGTCTGGCCTGACACCCGCCTCTGTCCATGTATTCACTCAGGTGTAGTTGATCTGCCTGAGGAGAACCGAGAAGCCGCCTACAACGCCATCACAATGCCAGAAGAGTTCCACGACTTTGACCAGCCGCTGCCAGACCTAGAGTGAGTTGACACGTGTCACCAAAGCTCCAGCTGTCGCAGATGCGTTTCTGGATTTTTCACGTGGTGTTGTGCTTTGTCTCAACAGATGCATCTCCTTTGTACACTAACACTAGTGTTGGTTTGCTTATATCCAGTCCACCAGATGCTCCTCTGCTCACTGACAGGGATGTGCGTTCTCTCTTTGCAGTGACATCGACGTTACCAAGCAGTTCACTCTGAACCAGAGTCGAGTTGAAGAGATCACCATGAGGGAGGAGGTGGGCAACCTGAGCCTGCTGCAGGAGAACGACTTCGGTACGTAGCCAGGCCTCCTAGTTGGCAATAGGTTGGCTAGCAGTTGATGTCAAAATTGCCCCAGGAGCTGAATGGCGGTTAGATCAAATCCCAGATCCGACAGGTTGAGGGAGGCACTGGAGTTACACCCTGGCGCATTGCAGCCTAAGTATTTCAGTCAGTCCCTTTGTGTTCCACGCTCCACCTTTCATGGCATGACAAAACACCCACCATCCATTTCCACTGTACGTAAATATATCAATCAGATATATTGTTTTGTCTCCTCCCCAGCTGACTTTGGCATGGACGACCGAGAGATGATGCGAGAGGAGAGTGCCTTTGAGGTGGACATAATCCACGGGGCTTCAGCCTCTAACCTTCTCCTAGACCCTGAGACCTCTGGCCCTCAGATCACAGACAAGTCCAATCACCTGGAGTACGACGACCAGTACAAAGACGACTTCGGAGAGGACCCCATGGCTGACAGCGAGGGAGGCATGCTGGGTGAGAGAATGGGGAATTTGGTTTGGTCAGGCTTCCTGTTGGCTCTCTGTTGTCTCTTTGGGTGCGTCACAATAATATCTCCTTCCCCTTGAATTGTGCGCTATAGCGTGGGAGTAAGAAGAGGTAATTGGGACATAGCCCTGCCTTCACGATGACTGATGAGACAAATACCTTTAAACATGAGTGAGTGAATGTATCTAGTCTGAACCCTGTTTGCTGAAGTAATCCCAGTCCAAAAACCTTGGAGGGAAGATAAAATCGTTTCCACCATTTTGCAATTTTACAGTATTAACTCTGACTTGTAGCTAGGGTGAAGCATTTCGCACCGCCTCATATGTACCTTTTACACTATTTAAAACGGAAAACTTTACGTTACTAACCGCTATGCTGCCACCCCTTTCCTCTGTCTGTAGTTGACAAGCTCCTCAGTAACGAGGACGGAGGTGGCATTTTCGACGACCCTCCAGCCATCACCGAGAGCGTGCTGGGGCTGCAGGACCACGATGATGAGGACGACTTCGATGCCCTGTCACGTGAGTTACAGCACTTAACTGTATGCTATGTAGTGATACCATTAAAGACTAGCGTTCCTGTTCCTAGTCTAGTCCTTTGTATTAGTACTCTTATACTCTTATTTTTTTATTATTTTAAAAAAAAATTACAGCAGGGGGTCCAGACAGCCCAGAATCTGGCCCAGCAGAGCCCCTGCCCGCCATGCAGGATCAGACAGAGCAGACCACATTGGTGCACAACGAAGAGGAGGCCTTCGCCCTGGAACCCATCGACATCACAGGTCAGCCCACAACCTCTCTATCATGCCCCCCAACTTTCAACACTGTCATTACGTCACATGAATCGATACAGTAACACAGTTTAGTAGCCATCTTCTGCTGTGTAAAAATGTTTGAGACTGAGTGCTTGGCCATTGGAGGTGTCCGGCGTCTGATCCCTCCATCGCCTTGGAATTTCACCTTTAACCCAACTCTTTACGCCTCGCAGTTAAAGAAACCAAGGCCAAGAGGAAGAGGAAGCTGATTGTAGACAACCTGAAGGAGCTGGACAGCAAGACCATCCGCGCCCAGCTCAGCGATTACTCCGACATTGTCACCACGTTGGACCTGGCGCCGCCCACCAAGAAGCTGATGATGTGGAAGGAGACTGGCGGCGTGGAGAAGCTCTTCTCCCTGCCGGCGCAATCTCTCTGGAACAACAAGCTGCTCAAGGTAACAGACAATCAGAATGGCTTTCCTTTGCTAAGTAAATTTACACATACATAAAAATTAACTCGACGTAATGCCGCTGCGAGTGTTAAACAACATAAAGTGACTTAGTAATTAAATCAATTAATTAAATGCTTCACTGCCCCAATAATCAAAGGGCATGGTATGTAAATTAACAATTCATGTATACATCACAAGTATATATTTAGGTGCAAAGAAATTAACAGAATGCAATATAGTGCAGCTATTAATTTATAGTTAACGGCAAATGATTGAGAAAAATAAGGGCTTTGTACAGGGATGTTGTAGTCACTCAAGCACCCGCCAATGGCTTCTTGCCCACCCAACACTGATGTAAACAAAAACTATATTAATAATAGCCAAGATGTATAAATGAAGTTGTGCTTCTTACATCACTTAATTTAGCAGGACGTTACAGTGCGCACAGACTTTTGCTGCCACCCTTGCATGTAGTCTGATAACATTACGAAGGATTAGTACTCAGCCATAAAATTAAACGGCAGGAAAATGCTTGGAAAAACTGCCGATTTACATTTTGTGCCATAATTTGCGACTTGCACATACTCATACTTTAGTAAAAAAAAAAAAGAATGATTGTCTTTTACTCTCCATGTCTGTTTTTCTGTAGATGTTCACACGCTGCCTGACCCCGCTTGTGCCAGACGAGATGAGGAAGAGGAGGAAGGGAGGAGAGGCCGATAGCCTGGATGAGTTCCTGAAGGACCTGGAGAATCCAGAGGTGCCTAGAGAGGAGGCTATGCAGAGGGACATCATCGGTGAGACACGTGACAAACTTGTCCACTACTAAACACTGCTACCCTCCATCAGTGCTTTCTAAACCAATATGGCTTGCCACCAATGTCTCCCTGGAGGAGTAAAGCAAAAACGCATACATATTTGATGAGTATTTGAGTATACACATTTGATAGCAGTATTCGACTACTAATGGGAAGTCCTCAAAACACAGAGCTGATGCTTTTTCACAGATAGGAGTCCCAGAAGGGAATACCTGTGTTATCTTTAATGATAGATGGCATGCTTTAACCACTCAGAACAATTTAATGCTATAATAATCCACTCTGAACAATTTAATGCTACAATAATGGCTTATATAGTCACTAGTAACCAACTTTCTTTTTCTCTCGGCAGAGATGTCAGATTTGGAACCCATGACTTGAATTACCAACTGTATCAACCATAATGGAATCAGTTAGGCTTGGATATTGTATATACCATAATGGAATCAGTTAGGCTTGGATATTTGCAGTCCCCTGTTAAGGACAATTGAACTGCACCAGTGGAACTAACAGACTCCCATTCATATTTGAGCTCGTCATCCTATGATCATCCACAACATTTTGGTGGCACACCAGCCACCGTGCACTTTTAAATGCTCTTTTTGTGTGTTGTTGTCTTCTCCAGACCAGACCATCCTGGAGGAGCCCAGTTTGCTTCAGGCGTCAGCCATGGAGGGCAGCAGGACGACTCTGGATGAGTCCGTCATGCCCCCGCCTTCCTCCACGTGCAGCCAGAAACCCAAGGCTCAGGACACAGAGCCAGCCCTTCCTGTGAGTGCCTCCCTTTCTCCTCGAACCCCTATTTTAGCCATGGCTACAGACATTTGTAATTAGAGTTGACAAAAGACTAATTTTCCTTAATGTTTAAATGCACATTTTCTTATCCTTTTATAAATTTAAATGATAAATTAGACATCAAAGCACATTAGACTAAATTCACGTCAGATCCTCAGTGTTCAATCTGGCTACTCGGTTGAAGATGAAATTAAAATTACAGAGCTGACATTTAAATGAGAAGGACATGCTACAGCACCAAATTGGTAGGCTTGCAGTTTAGAGCACAGACTAGGCGATATGGCCAAAAAAGATTAGCACAATGTATCCATATCATATCCATATCGATATGATATGGATTAACCTATATTAAGAGAGATTGTACATTCTGTAGAAATTAAGCTTACGTCTCCTAAATAACATGGTTTGATTTGGGTCTTTGGGTGTCAAAATTTACACACATTTCAATAAGCTAACAGACATCGATCATAAAATAAAGTTGAAACAATGACAAACTGCTGTCGGTTACAATTTCTGTGCAAGGATTTATTAATACAAATCTTGTCTTGTTTCCTATTGGAATCTGACTTCAGGTTATGAAATAACTGGATAGATGAGAACTAAACCAGCTACATAGCCCTGTTGCCTCAAGCAAAAGCTAGCAAATAAATATATACCATTGCATTGGAAGGAGCAGTTCCAAACACGACCAACGACAAAAACATTCTTATATGTTAGGGGTGTTGATGTTTTTGGGAAAACATTTTAATTTATTATCTAGTCTGTGAGCTTGAGTAAACAATTCCAGGTCTGCCATACAGCGACAACTGCATGAAACCGAAATTAACCCACTAACCCAACCATTATGTTGACACATTTACAGTATTCAAATCCTGACTCAAATGCTGTTCCGTATTTCTTTTTTTCTTTTTTTACAAGGTGTTTTTTTTTTTTTTTTTTTTACAAGGTGAGAACACATGGAAACAAAACAAGCTGTTATTGCAAAACTTTGAAACGCTTAATCATCGATAGTTTTGCAAAAATTCTAGAATTTGTTTTTTTTTTTTTGTCCATCACATAGCACAAGTTGTGTGTATCATGCCTAATTGCACTAGGAATACATTATCAACCACATAGTCTTAACCCGGTGGTAGGAATATGGGGGTAAATTTGGCGTAAACAGCTCAAGAACTTTTGAGCTTAGCAGGTGCATAGGCTATTCTCATTAAGTAGTAGCAATAAACCAATTACGCCATTACATAAAAATACTTAAAAATACCGTTACCGCATCCGGCAATATGTTTGACCTGCTTACATTCTTTTCCCATTACTCAATCTTCACACACTAACATTTGTCCCCTCTTTGTCCACCCAGATGGGTACTCTGGAGCAGGCGGCCAACCATTCAGGGGTGTCCCAGCAGCTGGATGTGACTGTAGAGCTGCCCCCCGAGGACGTCACCAACCTCAACCAGTTCCCCGATCTGGACCTGATAGGGGAGAAGAAAGACAAAAAAGATGGAGAGGAAGAATCGGAAGAAGAGGTGAGATATAAACAAAGATGAAGTTGCACGTTAGCAAAGGGCGTGCCGACAACGTGGCTCACCTGGACGTGTACTGGTGCACATCCATTCAACTGGGTTAATATGTACTTTTTGAAGCAAAGATTATTTTCCTGTCTTCTATTTCTTGTTCTTTGGCTAAAGTGTTATGTACATGGAGTTAAGGTTGTATGTGTTCCATGATAGGATGAGGAGGGTCAGGCTGGAGACCAGGATCAAGAAGAGCGGAGGTGGAACAAGAGAACCCAGCAGATGCTCCACGGCCTTCAGGTACATCACAGGAGATTTTTCTAGAACAGCCCCTAAGCACAAGGTCCTTGAAGTGCTTGAAGTACTGGATTTGTTTCTTAGAAATGTCAGTACTTAAATACCTGAAAATTCACCCCTTTTGGAGGAAGTACTTGTAGGCATTGACATTAAAATATATCTTAAATTATTAGTGCTTAAAGTTAGTGATGGCCATGCAAGGCTTCATTACCGTTCTTCTAGCAACAGGATATTATGCTAGCAGCACTAACTGAGAATTTTTCAAAATAAAAGCTATTATTGAAATATATAAGGCAATATAGTTAGCAATCTAGTCTGTACATTTTATGTTTCTGTACATTTTATGTCTGTTCTTTTTGCCGGACCACATAAGCGGAGCCAGCCAAGAAGAGTGAATGTCTCTTACTGAGTGACTGAGTTACCTGCCCCTTGTTAAATAGCGTAGTGGTTAGACGTGGACCTGCAACCAATAGGTCCCGCGTTTGAATCTCGTCACAGTCATAGCAAATTATGCTTTATGCTTTGTTTCGGATAGATAAAAACTTTTCTGGCTACAACCTTCAGTAGCTGCGTTATAGTAAGCCTAAAATAAAACTGTTTATGGTTATGTTGCTACTATTTCTGTTGGATTTTCGAAGTACGCATCAGTGCATGCGTTTTGGGTCAGGATAGACAAAAACTTTGCTGGCTACAACCTTCAGTAGCTATGTTATAGTAAGCCTAAAATAAAACTGTTTATATTACGGCTATTTCTGATGGATTTTCGAAGTACGCATCCGTGCATGATTTTTGGAATAATATAGAATAGATAAAAAATAAGAGTAGTAAGAGTAGGGGTTTCCACAATTCGAAGAAGTCAGTTATCGTCACCTATATTGATAGTTATTGTATCAATGTCATTCACGAATGAAAGAAAAACTAACGTTTTTGCGCCATTAAATGGCTTTGGCTGTGTTAAGTTCATGTAGTAAGTTAGATACTAGTAAGCCTATTACCTGCTAATAAGCTGTTAAAACGGCCAGTGGCAAAAGCCATAGATACTATTTGTGGTGGAGGTAAACTTAATTAGAAACATTAGTCAGTTAAACATAATGCTTAATGGTGTCTAGCGAAATATTCAAACTTGGTGTGATGTTAATGCGGGACAAAATGGCAAACGTATAGCACCGTGGTGTAGTGGTTAAAGACAGCCACTCAGGTGGGACACCCGGGTTCGAATCCAGTGAAGGCAACAACATTTATCACTTTTAATTGCGGGCCGGCTGAACTAGGCTTGCCTGGTTCCTTTTCTGGTTCACAGACTAGATTAACTATATTGCCTTACATACAGCTCTGGAAAAAATTAAGAGACCACTGCACCTTTTTCTTTCCTTTCCAAAAAAGTAAAAAAGGAAGGTTTTGAGTGAGGAACAGAAGGGTTCAATTTGCAGTGGTCTCTTAATTTTAACCCTTCTGGTCCTCACTCAAAACCTTCCTTTTTTACTTTTTTGGAAAGGAAAGAAAAAGTTGCAGTGGTCTCTTAATATTTTCAAGGGGCTGTATTTCAAAGATGTTTTTTATTGTGATAAAGAGAGTGCTGCCAGCATAATATCCTGCTGCTAAAATAATGCTAATGAGGCCTTTTTTGGCCTTCACTACGTAAAGTACTTGAAAGTCCTTGAATTTGATTTATTCAATTCTGTATGAACCCTGTAACCAGAAACCGCTTGTTAAACCGTGACCTAACTGTTCTCCCCATCCCTTCATCAGCGGGTCATGGCCAAGACTGGGGCCCAGCAAATTGGCCTGCTTGAGCTGTGCCGAAACAACAACAAGAAGCAGGCTGCCGCCAAGTTCTACAGCTTCCTGGTTCTGAAGAAACAGCAGGCGGTGGAACTCAGCCAGACAGAGCCGTACAGCGACATCATTGCGACCCCTGGAGCTCGCTTCCACCTCATCTAGAGACTTAACACTGGCTGGTTTTACTCTAAACTGTTGTTTTTTTGGTTGTTTGTATATGATGCGTTATTTTGTTTTTCTGTTTACCTGTGCATTTTTTTTTCCTTTGTGCTCTTTTTTGTCTTTCATGTGATATGGATGTTTTTTTATTTTTAAGGTCAGTGGCGATTGGTTGTGAATGAAGTCTCTGAATTACAATTCGTCGGGTTATCGTAAGCAGGCTGTCATTGGTTCCTGTTATCCAATGAAAGCACTGTGTATTTTGATAGAATGTGAATGATGGTCCAATAATGTGTTGTTTTCAGAGGCTCCATTTCTCTCTAATTTAAAAAGAAAATCAAGTTTTATACCCTTTAGCCAAAAGGAGCATGTAGTATCGGTTTAGGTTCTGAAACACTTGACTGAAATTTTAACTGGTACAAAAATTATTTGCATACACCAGCAATTGTTTTTTAAGTGCTTGATTCCCAGACTGTATGTTTTCAAATAGGTCTTAATTGTGGGGATTGCAGGATCATGTAGAGAGAGAAAGTGCCCAGACTTATTGCATGCTCCATTTTTTTAAAATATTTTATTACAACTACTCCTAAAATTGCATTTTTTTATGGCATTACTTTAATTCCCTTTGAGTTGCTTTTGGCCAGTTTCAATTACAGATTTTTTTTAGTGCCGGCTTATTCTTGGTCCAAAAAAAACGGCCCATAGTGACAATAAAAATATAATTTATCAACTATCTCTTTCAGATGGTAATTGTTTTACCACAATTAGATCTGATGTTGCATCCTTTTTTAGGCTTTTTTGCTTTCAACAAATTTCTGACTTCCAAAATGTTATGGACAAAGATTAAGCCTATTTCTGAAAACTCTTAATTGAGCTTGGTGTTTGGTCCAGGATTAGGCTTGATCTGTGTCTGTGAAACTGGCACATTGGTTATCAACTCTTAAATACAGTTGACTTAAATTTCTGGTATATAGTGGAAAGAACTTTATTTGGTATTTATTAGACATTTGACACGGGGTTTTGATCCAATGATAACTTTAGTGGGAACTATCACCACTTGGTAAGTCTGAAATCACTACAGTGCATAGGACTCTAAACTTTTTGCTTACCTCTGTACTCAGTCATTTGAGTGTGAATAAGTTATTGGGGATCTTCTAATGGTTTATTCCATCAGAGAGCAAAAGCACATAATTCTGATGATCCTTTTACCAATCTGTACTTAAAAATAAAAACACATTTTGATATCCACCTATTCTTTCAAAATTGTATATCACATGTTTCAGTGCATTCCTTTTGAACTATGTGCCTGTAAACTTGCATTATCCTTTTTGTATAAAACCCTAAATGACATCTTGTAGATACTGTTGCCAAATTGTATCCTTACACATTGAGACTGATGCCATGCCTGTAGTCTTGAACCCCCAGCAATTGTTTATGTAACTTTTCTAATTAAACAAATACTGTTTCAACAGTTCATGACAATTACAATGATTTTCATTGGTGGTTGAGTCAGTGCATCCAATATAACAGTTAAGGCTATGGTAAGAAAACAGTAAATGGGTTTATTAAACACCTGTTATTGACAATATACCAGTAACATAGGTAGAAAGGTTTAACAATATTCAGCTGTTACTACAATACTGGTGGAGAAAATATCCATTATTGATGCACTAAACAGGTTTAGTTTGAGGGATGGACCCTGTCCTCTGATGTTCATCTGGCAGTTGTCAAATTGATTTTTTTTTAGAAACAGACTGCCATCATGAAAAGTAATGAAATATGCAGACAATGTTTTCTAGGGGGTTGGATTGAGGGACGGACTGTGTCCTCCCGCTGTCTTTCTGCGTTTCCGATGCCGACTGCGTTTCTTTTCCCCTTCAGTCTTTTTAACCGGTTGTGTTGGTAGCTGTTTTTTCTTCTTCAGGCAACTGAGCGGGTTAGGGTTGGATATTTTCCTCTTGCGCTTCTTGCCTCGACGCTCTCCATCCTGCCCGATCCCCTGCACCGCCTTCAGGCTGTTGATGTTCTGCTGTTGGGCAGGAGTGACCATCTCACCCAGTGCCACCGCCTGCACTTGGTTCACTGAACACTGGCTGGGCTTGTCCAGCACTATGGTGTTGAGGATTATGTACAGGAGAGGCACGCCTGGGATCTTCTTCAGACCCGCAGTCACCTCTTGGTCCTGCAATAAAAGACCAGACAGAAGCAAGTGGATCAGTCAGTGTATCTGGTCAAGATCAGATGTGTGCAGCAGTACTATTGCCTCAGAAAAGATTAACGTTTTGTTTTGAAAACACTACATTTAAAATCACTTAAATGGGGAAGTATTCTACTTGTCTTTAACCCAGCATATGAACGAGGTAAAGAAATTAACAATTGAATACATCATGTACCTGTGTGGCAACAAAGTAGTGGTGAGGATTGTTCTCTTCCACCATTGACAGCAGACACTCTGAAGCAGCAACCGGGTTCTTAAAATGTTTGCAGTTCCTGACCTGAAACCTCTGCAGGATGAGTTTGGCACCATAAAGCTCCTTTATTGATTCAAGTTCTTTCATTGCACAACTGTGGGAAAGACAATTTTTTCAGGAATTATTAACCTCAATGGATAGAGACAGTGGTGAAGGACAGATTAGAGTTTTTGTTAAAAGAGCACTAGGCCGGATTCGAACCCATGCTATAGTGGCACAATATACGTACACCGAATGCAGTGGCTTATACCGCTGAATCGCCCCAGGCCACAGGAACACACATTCAAACATACTAGGTAACAATGCCTGTGAGAATTACGAACAGCAAACCCTACTCACTTTGTAGTACAAAGCTGCACCTCTCCCATGAGGTATTTTGGCAGCTGCTCTTTGATTTGAATCTTATTCTTCAGTGCGGCTTGGCAAAACGTTCCATCGATGAGTATTTGAAAAGGCTCTCTAAAACTGAAGTTGTATTTATAGAAACTGATGGTTTTCTTAGCTTGTTTTTGCCTTTTGATTTTCATTGTGGCTGGTTATAAATGTTGACTCGGTTAACTTGTCCGAAAGATATTACTTCCTGAGAAATCCTAAAAGAAATAAAGTATTCTGATATCTAAGACCATTATCTATAACCTATAAAATATTAAATGTATCCACAAATTAATAAATCGCATGCAAACTTAGAAATCACGCTACATGGGAAAAAGTAAACAACATAAGGTAATAAGAACTAAAACATGACACGCTCGCTATGTTGAGTAACTGCTGAGAATGCCCGTCTAGAAACCCAGACAGCAGCAATACTTTAGTTCCTGTCAGAAGTCATTTCCGCTATGTCATGTGAAGTACTGCTAATTACATATTGTGGATATGTATACATGGAATATTAAACTTGTCAATAGGCTGTAGACTTGCAATTCAACTTTTGCAGTCGTTTACTGAGGGCCGTGGTTGTACACTGGAGTATGGATCAAAAAATGTTTAATAGGGATATTAGGCTGTTGTTTTGTAATACCAGTACTTTCACTGGCAATCAATAATTATCTAACATTATTTATTTGGCGCAATATGTTTATTCCATACCATTGAGTAATTGTTTTAAGTCACCTCCCAATGTTTTAAAATCAGGTACGTGTCTTATTTGTTTGATTTTTCGTTGATTGAATTAAGTCACATCTTTGCTGTACACGATTGTACTACACTGTAGAAAATAGGTTATATCATATTTGTACAGTCCTGATACAATCACAATTAGCTCCTCCCAGTTGTTTCGTTTTTTACGGAAACGGAAGGGGTGGTGCACACAGAAGGACAGGTAGTAGTGTGAAATCTCAACGCAAGCTTACGTCTGGCTGGCGGAGTTAGTACTTTTCTGTAAACAATTATGGCATCAGCGGATCCCCGATCCTCGAGTGACGGTGGGCCAGCAAGCAGAGGAGGGTTTCCAGCTGGTGAGAACAGCAACGAGCGCGATGGTCCTGGAGGTAGCGGCGGAGAGGGAGAACGTGAACCAGATCGGGCCACATTCGAATGCAACATTTGTTTGGACACAGCAAGGGACGCTGTCATCAGTTTGTGCGGGCACTTGTTCTGGTACGATGCGGGATTTTGATAAATCACCCAGTGGGGAATGTTTTTGTAGCCCGCGTTAGCTTGCTAACTTAATATAGACAGCGGTTATTGTCATGTTTACGGTTCTAAGCCAATACAAGATAGATAGCTTCTATGCACTAAAAATCCGTTTGTTAGACGGTTGGCACCCATAATATGTTGATGATGAATGCATGCACAAGGTAGTTTTTTTTATACACAGTTCAATGTTCGTTAACTGGACTGAAATATGGCTAACTTGGAAGCCTAGCTAGTAACGAGTCATGAATTGGTGTTGGTTGGCTGAGCTTCTCAACTACACTCATTAAGAACCAAACAAAATAACAAATTTGTTATTAAATAATTATATAAATGTATGCTTTCATCACCATAATTTTGAATAATGTATTTCACCATAATAACATTCATTCACTTTTGCTAGATAGGTACCTACTGTACAGTAGGCTAGTGCAGTAAGCTCATACAGTCTAACTTAACTGGCTTAGTTCGTTTTGGGACGTAATGTAATCTGTAACGTTGAAGCTATCAGCCTCTGTCTGTGTACCAAAATCGTCATTGTGGAACTGCCCTTTTTCATCTGAATGCGTGCGACAGCAGAAGTAAATCGATTTGACTTTTGCAGTGCGACTAACAGTTTCGCTTGTGTACACCTGCTTTCTGAATTGATTGCGATCAGTCAGTTTAATGTTAAAATAGTTGTCGTTAAGCCTCTGCAATGGCAGTATCAGTAGCCAATTGACAAGTAATTAAGCATCGACAATTAACCACTTTGGTGAAACTTACTTATTTGCTAAACAACCATTGGTAATACCATGCACGCACAGCAAACTGGGATGCCAAGTACTGTGTATTGAAAGCAGGTTTTTCTGCAGTGGTGTAAACAAGCTTGGGGTCATGTTAACAACAATGGTGGACGGGCTAAGTTAAAACAGGTTGCTGATTATTTTGGTTACCATAGCAAGAGTAATAGATTTCAAAAGCAGTTGGGACCCAGTTGGCAGCACCTTCAGTGACAAAGATTGCTAAACTTGCAGATATTTCATGGTATGCAATGGCCATCTGAATGAGAGCAGCAACAAGCTGATCTCAACCCAGTAGAACACTCTTGGGTGATTTTGGAGGGGTGCTTGACAATGTTTTCCATCAAAATATGGAGTTTCTTGTTGTAGAATGTTGTCACATCTCACCAATCCTGCCACTAGTATTTATGCCAGGTCGCATTAAAAAGGTTTTTGTGTCTCGTGGTGGCTCAATGCTGTATTAATACACGCTTTGGTCACGTTTTTGTTTCCTTTATTAATGCATTGGTGTGGGTTAGATACCCAATTCAGCTGTCAATATTGACTAGTATTGCCAACACTCAGACGTTGGCCTTCAAGATTTTGCAATGTTGTTGGCTACTATTGCATTGTTAGTAATGTAGACAGGGTTTAGTTTGTCTCACAGTCATTCCCAGGCTCTGTAACGCTACAAACATAAGAAATGACCCATGGTGTTTGCAACAACACTCTCTCCTGTTGATCTGAACTAGACATAGCCTAAATCAATAATGCAAAAAGGAATGCATGCTGTTTTGAGTTGTAATATTTTAAATTGTGTAATTGTGTCAACTAGTGAGATAGTATTTGGAGATGCTTGCTCACTTATACCAGAGTTTGTCCACTTATAGTACCCAATTCCAGATGCAACCAATAGCCGATATAGACCCCACTCAGGTGGAATAATACCAAGGCAGCTGGAAGAGCATCCCCAGAGCCAAAGCCTATGTTGCAGAGCAGACTCCTATTTGACTAGAAGAGTGGCTTTGAAGATGTTTACCATACATTTGTTTTCACCTTTTCTAGTACATTCACTGTTCATATTAGATGAAAGGTAGAAGGTGGGGCAGCCTGAGCCAACTAAGCAATCTTGACTCAAGGCTGTTGGTGAGATTCTGTCAATGAAAAAAAAAAAAAAAGTATCCTCACTTCCTGGTAAAAGATTAAGCACATTGGTTGGTACTTAGCACCCATAGATTATACATAGATTTTGAACTGAACAATGTATTTATATCAGGATTGAATAAAATGCACTTCAAGCTCTAGACAGACTGGTAGTTACTGAACAATTTGGGCTACATTGGAGAGTGTCTTTTTTAGTCTTCCCTGCTTCAGTGGAAATCTAGGTCTGCATGAATATGACAACTAAATGGTGTTTTATTGAAAGTTTTTTTTAGTGTTTTGTTAGGTTGTTTTTTCACCCAAATGAATGCTTGTTTTGGCTTTTATAAGAAAATTTAGCTTATGAGGTGATGTCCTGATACAGTGAGGAATTTTGCTAATGCCAACCCTCCATAACATGTTTTTATAGTGTGATATGGACATATCTAATTATTCTCACCAAATGTATGTTAGGCTGCCATTTGCTCTAACAGTTTGTCCAAAGCATTTGCAGTGCCTAGAATGCTTTATTATTGACGCTTGAAACCATTGTCCTCAACTAGTTATTCCTGTTAGTTAACGCGTAGGTTTCTTTTGAAATCTAGGTCAATAGTCTAGTTAAAAAATAAATTTGGCTTGAAAAACAAACTAATTGAATTCAAAATGTTGCTTGAATTATGTGGTAAATATTTTATATACTGTAGGCCTAGCTTATTCATGGTCAGTTAGTCAGTTAGTTTGATCCCTAATTCAGTCATACTTAAACTCTGAAAATGGGACGTGGTGCATGTTGTCGGCAAACCGAGATTGGAGATAAACCTGTAATGAACTAGCATCCTGTCCAGGAAGTGTACTTTTATGTCAAGATGCCTCATGCTACAGCATCAGGAGATGTGCTCTTGCCCTATGGCCATTCTGGCTTGACAATACTTACTTTATTCACGTTCAAGTATTTACTAGTATAGGGATATATTTACAATTTCCGGTATGGAAAGGATTTATTGTTTCAAAGTTGACTTCATTTTTTGTTGTTTATTGTTGTCCAATCTGCCCTTTGATCTCAAAATGACGTAGTTTGAGTAACACTCACTTAACAGTTACATGTAGGATTTTTGAACTGTAATATCAGAGAATGTCCATAATGTCTTCAGTTACAGTGGAATGGCAATTATTTACTCACCAGACATGGTGTGGCTGTATACAAATGCACATCTTAAAATTCAGAATATCTATTGGCCAACAGAAGACGCATTGGTGTCTTCTACACATTTCACTCAATTTCTGTTCATGTGAGGAAACAATCAGTGAATAGTGCAGGAAATCATTGTGATATCTTTTATATTTTTAATATATCCAGAAATAAGGTTTTTACAGCATTGTAAGCTGGTCGACCAAAAGTGACAGAATGTTATCAAATAAACAGTTGTTGATGTAACTCAGGATATGCACTCGGTATATTTAATTTAGATTTCAACTAGCCATTTTCCAGAAGGGCAGCCAATAAAGAAAACATTACTTTGCATACAGTTTAGAGAGAAGAATCTGTTTTCTTTATGTCTGAATGAATTGGGGGAGTTCTTATTTTGTCTGACGCTCCAGAGCTTTTATTGCACGGAAAGAGTAACCAATGATTTGAATAGAAAACATCTGTGAATATTTGAGACTGCATTAGATTAGATTTCCCTGACAAATGTCTAATTTCCATGTAATTGATGTGCATGGAGTTAGGCCAGTGAGATAACACTACACCTGTCACCCGTCACCCACACATTTATAATGTATTACTTTTTGTTCCCTTTACACTGCTGCCTCAACCCCAGGACTTCATATGAACCCTGAATTTTAAAACTTTCCAAAACCACCACGGTCTGTAGTTTCACACTATGCAAATGTCTGCCAATGCAAGGTAGGCTTCTGAAATGGCCTTGTTGGAAAAGGAAAAAACTGTAATGCACAGCCTGTCTGGGGGCCTTTAGAAGTTTAAATAAAAAAATATATTTTATTACCAGAGTTTACGAAAATGTCTATGCAGGCTTTTAAAACCACGTTTTTTTAAAACAAATGCCATGGTCCCTTACTTTACTAATACCATACTGTTGTCTACAATGCAGCCATCTGACCAGAGTCAATAGGTGGTGCTGAGAATCAATGGAGGTTGGAACTAGTTAACAACAACTGGGAGATGACATGTTTTAACTGCTCACATCATTAAGACCCAACAGGCGCTGTGAACAAGGTGGCCTACTGGCAAAGTGGAATATGAATTCCACCATCTAGGTCTATGCACCAATTCGGATTTGATAAAGTAGGACGCTAGGACGTTGTTCCAAACGTCACCAGGTTTCTAGGTGACATTTGGAACAATTTCATCATTGCTAAATCCTCTTTCTCCTTCTTGTTCACAGCTGGCCCTGCCTTCATCAAGTAAGTATGCCTATGTTATCTTTGTTTCATTGTACTTGTTAATATCAGGCTTCACTTCTTTGTCGAAAACCTTCCAATGTACCTGAGACCTTGAGTCGGTTGGCTGAGTCAACTTAATGCCACAGCTTAAAGTTGATTATGTTCTTACAGTCCCTTAAGGTCTTACTCATTGTTACACCAGTGTTTACCAGGACCCCATCCCCCGCTGTCGCTACAGTGCTTTCAATTACAACGCTCACTGTACATTGTAACAACAATGCCTTTCATTTATTACTCCACACTAAGCTAGATGGTATAATGTCAACACTGTCAATACTGTGTTATGCATCCAGTTGTTCGCATTTCACATTGTTTGGTGGTCCAAGCCCGTTTCTGCTCACACAATGTGTGTTGACGGCTCCTTGCCGCCAAATTAGACGAGCAGGGGCAGTGTTGATGTTGATCTGTCTAGCTTCTAGCCCACCGAAACTGTCATTACCATGAAGGAATCTGCATTAAATAAACATGTATTTTACTGTATAGCTTCTGTGTCACTGGCAGTTAGTATGGTGTTTCTCTGCTTCCGTGTCTGTGTCAGTGGCTGGAGACGCGGCCCAGCCGACAGCAGTGTCCTGTGTGTAAAGCCGGCATCAGCAGGGAGAAAGTCATCCCTTTGTATGGCAGGGGGAGCTCCAGCCAAGAAGACCCCAGGTACTGTGTGTGTGTGTGTGTGTGTGTGTGTGTGTGTGTGTGTGTGTGTGTGTGTGTGTGTGTGTGTGTGTGTGTGTGT
>JACXGI010000753.1:29514-42057 GCA_016801175.1 Esox masquinongy | reverse complement strand
CGTCGTCCAGGTTGAAAACCCCACCACGACCTCAGGGACAGAGAACCGAGCCAGAAAACCGTGGGGTGAGCCTTCCTCTCCTCATGATCGCTTCCTTTATTTCCGTTTTCCGTTGCGTTTGTTTGCTGATTATTTTTCTGGGTGTCACTCTGTTCGCAATGAATGGTCACATGCTTTTCTGTGTTCTCCCTCAGCCCTTTCAGGGGTTTGGGGACACTGGCTTCCACATGTCCTTTGGGATTGGTGCTTTCCCTTTTGGCTTCTTCACCACAGTCTTCAACACAAACGACCCCTTCCACAGAGCAGGTAGACGCGCACATGCACACACACGCGCCCATCATTTATTCCCTGATGCAACAGCCAACGGCTGACCACCGCAATGTTATCACTGTTCCTGCAGACGCTTACGCGGCAGATCGCAACGGCAACCCGAACAACGGCAATAACTGGCAGGACTCCCTCTTCCTGTTCGTGGCCATCTTCTTTTTCTTCTGGCTGCTGAGTGTGTGAGGGACAAGATGGTGGGAGGCAGGAGTGCGGAAGGTGTAGGGAAGACGGAATTTATATATATTAAAAAACAAATGGCTCACGCACTCACACACACGACACGGGCAGACATCTTTCTAAATAGTGACTGGGAGGCTTTCCACAGTAGACAGTGGCGGCGGGGCGACTGGCAGTAACCAACAGAAATCTGACACAGGATTCACAAACCGGTCAAAAGGATTTGTGTACCCCCCCAAAAATTATTTACGAGACTTGAATAGGAAGAGCACACTGAGACACCAGTCTGTGATGGCAAACTAAACTCATAGTTGAGGTTGAGGAAAGAGATGTCACTATCGCCCTTTTTCTGTGCACACACAGTGAATTATTTGGGTAAGGGGGCAAGGGGTTGGGGTGGCTGACTTAGATATGGGGCCAGCGGATAGACAGGGATGTGTTTTGGTTAGTCAGTATTAAACGATTGGAATGAGCACATTGTGAATGATCCCTTTAGGTAATGTGATTGTACCACAACACAATGACATAGGTGGTATGCATACTGCTACTTAAGGCAAAATGGAATCATGTATATTTCTGGTCCATTGAAAGAATTTCAGCTTTTTCCCCAAACAGTAGAGCTTGGTGTTGTATTGAAGGGAGGGTAAAAACAGGATTATAATTCGATATGATTCCTTAAAACTGCTATAGCCATGTTTTTCCCAGGCCAAAGAGTAACCTTTGACTGTCAAGTATGATTTTGTGAAAATCTATTTGGATATTCCTGAAAAAAAATGCTTTTTGTCTGTAGATTTATAAACACAATTTATAAATAATCTTTCCGGCATAGATCCGGTAACACTAAAAACCCTTTGTATATTCCCTTAACAAACTGCCATTGCACTGTGAAATCACATAGACAAACCTAATAAGGTGGATTGGATCTATAGTGGATATAGCCACATGATTTATAAGTTAAATAGCATAAGTAAACACACTGTATTGTGAAGTGTAATGAGGTTAAGGTGTGGTAAGACTGTAGAGGGCAGTATTCTGTATAGCTGTGCTCTGGACAACTGGACACTGCTCCTAATTTATGACATGTCACATTATCCTCTGGGGGCTGTTTTTTTCAAACATTTAAATCCAAATGATCTGGAACAGAATTCAACACAGCACACAATCCTTTCATCTGGACTAAAATGTTCTGAAGAACTGGTCCTAGGGGGCTCATATTTGTGCACTGTGTAAAGACAAGATCAAATGAGGGACATGTTCATTAAGGCACAACGTACTAAAACGTTTGCGGCAGAAAGTGTTTATTAGACACATCTAGATGTAACTCTGTTTTGCCCAGTTTTGTACAGTTTTCTTCCGTTTTCAGCCTACTGAACACTACCCAGGTGCAGTAGTCAATACAGTGTTCATCAGATCTTTTGTGACTCAAGTCAGAATGAGCATTTGATATTTATCATTCGCAGCTGACAGTATAACATAAGATGGACAACATGAATTCTGCCCAATATGAGGTCATGGACTATTACCATATAATGATTTATGTTGCAATGAGTACTTCTCCTGATTGTAAGTGTTTATGTGTCTGTCTTTGGGTGTGTGTATATATTTGTACATATAGATATTGTAAATGCTGTTTTTACATGTGTCCGAACGGCCAGCCACAGAAAAGTGGTGATACGTGTGACGGCTCAAGTTTTCAACAAGGCCACCTGGGAAACACATCATGACACAGCAGAGGCCCACTGTTTTTGTTAGTAAAAACCACCTGGTCTCAGGAGAATACGTACAGATATGTAAATCTGTGACAGCCTATACCATTATGTTACGTTAGTGTGCAGACTGGCCTCTAGGGGCATTGATGCTGTTTGGAAGGGCATTGTGGTTGGGTTGGGGAGCAGGTGGAAAAAACCCCGACCTTCAATTCAATGGTTGTAAGTTTTAATCCATGGAGGTGTTTTTTTTTTCTAACCATTACCCAATCCTTACCACAATACTGTGAGACCTAAACTTTTTCGCTTTATAACCTTTACCCTGGTACTGTAATGCCTATCATTTTCTAACTAACAGTACTGTGAACTTAATTCCATAATCTTACATTTTATTTATATTATCTTACGTTTTTGTCAGTTCGTATATGTTATGTTGTCATAGCGTTCTTAACATATGATACATGAGTCGCTCTGGATAAGAGTGTCTGCTAAATGTCTAAAATGTAAAAATGTTATGCAAATTCTTAATATATTATACATTTTGGTAAAGAATTGTAATGTACCTTAATGTAACATTTCACAAAATCAGTGGTCAAAGATTTATGTATTCCCCTGGGACCAGTCTGCATCATGAAACGGACGTTACTCTCCTGTACTTTTACAATGGGCCCTCACCTCACTGAGTGGTACGATCGACTGCATATGATGCACACAAGCCAGTCAGAGGCAATGGAACCATGTATGAAACAGTAACTCCCATTTCACCATAACCATTTCATTATGATACAAATCCTGTGGTATTCTCAATGGGGAAAGAGCAAGCACCTCTGCAGCACCTTACTAAATAACGCCCACCCAGTAATGTTCATGAAAGGGGTTAGGGAAGGGCTATGGGGGGAGAAGAGGTAGATGAGTCGTGACTTAGGGGGGTGATTTTTGGGATGTTCTGGGGCCTAGTTTTCAAAATCTGGATTTTGGCTTTCTAATAATTCATTGAAATAGTGTGAATGGAACAGAAGTTCTATGCATTTGGAAACCTCGGCCCAGTCGATGGGGCTTTGTCATTTCTTGCATATCACTGTCTGATCAAGCTAAGCATTTGTATTAGTTTTTTGTGACACAAAAGAAAATGATGGAAATGACATTTGTATTGCAAGTCTTTTGATAGACGAAACAGTGAGACATTGTGCAAAATCAAATGGTCACGCAGTTATGGAAAATTTTCTTCTGCGGCCTGAATAAATAGTTGTTTATTACACATCATGGTCTTGGTTTTTTTGTCCAATAATGCTGAATTGTATGAGGCAGGGGTTTGCAAAGTGTGACACAGCAGACCTCCCTTCATAGAACATTAAGACAACCACCTCCCCCACATTTCTCAATTTGATTTTACAGTTTTGCCCAATTGGTTGCTTTTTCATTTGAAGACTGAATTCCTAATATAGAGTATGATGTCTACATAAGTTTGTAAATATGTGTATTTTAGGCTACATTTATATTACTGTTCAAAAGTTTGGGGGCGATTTGAAATGTCCTTGTGTACACTGAATCTGATAGTGTGATGTCAGTTTAAAAAAGAAACTAATTTTTACAATTTAAATAAGTTTAATAAATATATACATTATATTTAAAAAAAGTAATCAGATATCATACAGAGTAGCTGTAACAAATAAAAAGAAAAACCTTAAACTAAAATCATAGTATTGAGGATAATAAAAAGAGAAGATCTCTGTCACTGAAATATTTTGTTCTATCTGAAAAAATTTGTTGATGTGAGAAAGTGTCTCTTCTGAAAATTCATACGTACTTTGAGGAAAAATTGTAATTTGGTTATAATATATATATATATATATATATTATATATTTATATTATATATATATATTATATATATTATATAATATATATATATATTATATATATTATATAATATATATATATTATATATATTATATAATATATATATATTATATATATTATATAATATATATATATTATATATATATTATATATTATATATATTATATATATATTATATATATTATATATATATATATATATAATATATATTATATATATATATATATATATAAACTCGTGTTTTGGTCACTTAATATTGATTGAAGGCATAGTTGGAATGTAAGAAAACACTTCATATTCTTACGCTCACTATGCATTGACACGTGCACATGTATTCTCCCACTGAAAGTGTGAAAAAGTGAAAACGTTGACATGTTAGGAGCAGGAAAACAAATTAGACAAGGTTCTAATAAAAAAGTGATAAAAGTATTTTGTGCTTCAAGATTGTTAAAGGATGTTGAAAGTGACTGTGCTGCACAGTAATTTCTCACAATACGCCACTCCTTCAATCCTTGTCTTTGCCCTTTTTAGGACCCTTGTTCTTTTTGTTGAGGATTTTCATCAGGTTTTTGGACATGTAGTATGGCTTCTGCACCGAACCGTCATGTCGCTCTAAGTCCTCCACTGTGAGAAAAGAATAAACGAGGGGATACAAAATCAAGGCAGGCGTGTTAATTTGAACGTTACTTGTGTATAATGAATCAAGAACTGTAGCAATGTAAAGAACAAGTGTTCACTATATTCTGTATGGTACGGTGTGTTGCTAATGCGTGAGTGTTCGCTATACACCGATCAGCCATAACATTATGACCACCTGCCTAATATTGTGTAGGTCCCCCTTTTGCCGCCAAAACAGCCTGACCCGTCGAGGCATGGACTCCACTAGACCTCTGAAGGTGTGCTGTGGTGTCTGGCACCAAGATGTTAACAGCAGATCCTTTAAGTCCTGTAAGTTGCGTGGTGGGGCCTCCATGGATCGGACCTGTTTGTCCAGCACATCCCACAGATGCTCGATTGGATTGAGATCTGGGGAATTTGGAGGCCAAATCAACACCTTGAACTCGTTGTTGTGTTCCTCAAACCATTCCTGAAGCATTTTTGCTTTGTGGCAGGGCGTATTATCCTGCTGAAAGAGGCCAATGCCATCAGGGAATACCGTTGCCATGAAAGGGTGCACATGGTCTGCAACAATGCTTAGGTAGGTGGTATGTGTCAAAGTAACATCAACATGAATGGCAGAACCCAAGGTTTCCCAGCAGAACATTGCCCAAAGCATCACACTGCCTCTGCTGGCTTGCCTCCTTCCCATAGTGCATCCTGGTGCCATGTGTTCTCCAGGTAAGCGACACACACGCACCCAGCCATCCACGTGATGTAAAAAGAAACATGATTCATCAGACCAGGCCACCTTCTTCCATTGCTCTGTGGTCCATTTCTAATGCTCACGTGCCCATTGTAGGCCCTTTTGGCAGTGGACAGGGGTCAGCATGAGCACCCTGAGTGGTCTGTGTCTACACAGCCCATACGCAACAAACTGCGATGCACTTTGTGTTCTGACACCTTTCTATCAGTACCAGCATTAACTTTTTCAGCAATTTGAGCTACAGTAGCTCATCTGTTGGATCAGACCACACAAGCCAGCCTTCGCTCCCCACGTTCATCAATACGCCTTGGCCGCCTATGACCTTGTCGCTGGTTTACCGCTTTTCCTTCCTTGGACCACTTCTGATAGGTACTGACCACGGCAGACTGGGAACACACCACAAGGGCTTCAGTTTGGGAGATGCTCTGACCCAGTCATCACAATTCGGCCCTTGTCAAAAGTCGCTCAGATCCTTACGTTTGCCCATTTTTCCTGCTTCTAACACATCAACTATGAGGACAGAATGTTCTCTTGCAGCCTAATATCCCACCCACTGACAGGTGCCATGATAAGGAGATTATCAGTGTCATTCACTTCACCTGTCAGTGGTCATAATGTTATGGCTGATCGGTGTATTCTCTATGGTACAGTGAAGTGTGTTACTAATGTGTCAGTGTTCAGCGTGTTGTGTAATATAGTGGTGTATGTTGCTGGAGGGACCGTACTCACAGAAGCAGAGGAACAGCGTGTCCACACACATATTGTACACACTGAAGAATCCATGAGCAATGAGGTACGCTCCCACCACAACAACCTGTTGTCACAAAGACATACACACACCACTATCAGTGTTGGCCACACACACACACACACACACACACACACACACACACACACACACACACACACACACACACACACAAAATTGTGGACAGCTTGGTATTCTCTTCCACTATGGCAGGGCTATTCAATTGCGGTCCTGGAGGGCCAAAACATTTCTGGCTTTATCCTCTACTAATAATATGGGACTGATTCAGACCTGAGATGCCAGGTGAAGGCAATCAACTAGCAGGTAGAATCAAAAAACAAATCTGTACGCGCACACGCACACGCACACACACTTACTATAATGGGCATCCAGTAATAGTGAAGCATTTGCGGACGGAAACTGCTGCCAGGTACAATTATTCTTCCCGAGAAGAAGAAGAAGGCCAGGACACCTGAGAGGTGGACCAGGATTGGATGAAGGTGAAATGCATTTAGACAGATAATCCGTCAAATGCATGGCGGGAGCTGCCAATCCAAAGTACAACAACACCTCAGCTGCCCTCTTACCTACTCCGCCCACCACTAGCAGCTTCCCGAAGAACAGGAGCAGGTCTGTGATTTTATCCAGGACCACCACTCTGAGGGGAGAAACATGGTCAGCGCGTCACCGAAACGAAACTCTAGCTAGGGTCCCACAGCGGACAGTCAAATGCAATCTGTACAAACATTCTAAATGGGTAAAAGCCTACGTTTCCCCAGCTCAACCAACTGTCAATAAATAGTGTACACACCTGACAATGTTCCTCATTAGAAGGAGGAACGCATTTTTCGCAGAAACACAGAAGTTTTTCCCATACACTGCAATCTGTGGGATTTTGAGGAACGTGTGTTAGATTACAGGAAAGTATGGCACACTGGTCGAAACTGAGGGAGGGAGTTCGACCGACAGGGAGTTGTAGTTAATGGGACTATGTGACGATGGCAGCATAGCAGAGACTGACCATGATGTAGGCGTTTCTGTTTAGGAACTTGATGAACTTCTCCAGGCACCAGAAGCAACACTTCAGACAGCAAAAGAGGAACCTAGCGCAGGGGTTTTGAGCCGCTAGAGGAACAGAGACGCAGTCCGAACATTACTTGAGTTCCTTCTGCACTGAATCAATTGACTTTGCACTGAATCAATTGACTTTGTAAGTAAACTGAAATCAAGCTTTAGAGACATCTCCCAGATGATCAGAGCTCAATCTGGGCCACAGGATGCATCAGAGCTCAATCTGGAGTGTAACTGGGAAAAGGGTTTGAATACTTACAGTACCAGTCAAAGGTTTGGACACACTTAACCATTCGTGGAAATGAGACATTGTTTTGACACATTTCTAAATTTGTTTTTCGCTTTGCCATTATGGGGTATTTTGTATAGATTGATGCCTAAAAAAAAACATAAGAAGCTTGCTTTGACAACTGGCATTCACTAGGATATTAAAGTATCGGTTAAGACACCACATTAAGAGATTCTGATGTTGTACTACAGGACGTATTCAGCCTCACCTCTGGTCTTGTGGTCCAAGTACTCCAGGATGATGCGAACCAGCTGGACAAGGGTTAGGATGAGTGCCCCGAACGCCAGGGAGCCGACATGATATCTAAAGGAAACAGATAGACAAGCCACAAATGAATGAAAAAGCTGCTTCAAATATGTTTTTATTAAAACACAAACCAACAAATAGGCAGCACAGGACTTTTCACGCAAACACACAAATGTGTTTTTTGACGAATGGAAAAGCTAACAAAATACTAATTGCATTCTGAAATGATTAGCGCTTCTGGTACATTGTTGGTGGATACTCTGTGTGGCTGAGGCAAGGTTAGGGCATACATCCACATCCCAATGTGAAACCATCCTTATGCTCCCTTACCTTAGCGTGCGGATGAAGGCCTGTGACAGCGGGAAGGTGGGAATGTCTGAGGGCTTGCTGAAGGCCCAGTAGTAGGAGGCGAAGGCCCCAGCCAGGGTGCACTGGCCCAGGGCGAGGACAAAGTTGATGCACCAGAGGAAGGCCACCACATTGTAGATCTGCAGGTTGAACATGTTCCTCTGCCACAGGCCCTGGTTGTTATAACGGATGAACATGCAGTGCGCTGACGGGCAACCCGGGTAGTCTGTCAAGTTGAACGTCTGAGGGGACGGTGAAAGAGGAAGGGAAGATTACAATTGGAATCACCATTATTTGCCAATTACATTTAGACATAGCCACAATTGCACTTGGTGGGAAGGTGCCGAAAGTAGACATCATATACATTGTACAGTACAAACATAGTATAAAGAATACTGTCTATATAAAATCAACTTGAGATAGACTATATAAAATGTATTTGAGGTCAACATATATGTACAATATGTTATGGATATAGGCATTAGGTGTGAAGGAGGTTTCAGAGCATTGTGCAGTTATTTAATTTGCAGCTAACAATTAAGACGTGGGTTGATGTGGCTAACTTTAGTCTTTGTGGGTCAGATAGCTGTTTGCTGAGGGGCCACATCACAGGGAGAAAACTGTTCAGGTGTTTATAAGATGTCCATTTTCTGTATAGGCCTGTACACAGGCTGGTGTAGGGGTTAACACTCCTGCATCGCGGATCCCAGTTCGATCCCTACATGAGCCTTAAGTGTCTTTGCTTCCTCTACTCTGTCTCCCTGCTTCTGCCCCCATCTTGTAAATAAAATAAAAGATAAAAGACTTGGTATTCCATTCCCCTTAAAAATAGAGATAAAAAAGAGGACTGTCCACACTAGGGATGCAACGGTACAGTGGGCCCACGGTTCGGTAAACATTGTGGTTTGTGGGTCACGGTAACGGTACGATTTCGGTATGAATGACGTCATCATGTTAGAAGTGTTTCCACTCGGGTTGCCGACAGTGGCAAAGCAATGTTTGCAGACTACTTTGTTTACGGTCTTCTTACCCTCGTCATTGTATTGAACCCTTAATTGAAAATGTTCCCACACAGCGGATTTTAAAGACAGTGGTGCCTCTTCAAACTTGCTTCTCTCTGTCTCGCTAGCGCTCGCCATTGGCACGTTTGAGCTAAGAGCATATTTGTTTTTAGTTTCCCCACCCTTCATGGGGCGCCTTTAGGGAAGTTTCCTATTAAGATGTCATTGCAGGGGGAGGGGTTTGCAGTCACTGCGACTGTCACATTGAGACATTGCTGTGGAGTAAAGTTTGTCAGCCCTCAGGAGCCCCCTAACAGCCTGGGGCCCCAAGCAGTTGCCTGCCTTACCAGTTCACAAGCTGCACGTCTGGTTCTGAGATCTACAACGTGTGTGTAGTCTGCAGAGGCAATAAGCATGTTTGGAAATTAGAGGAAAATGACTGGCATATCATAACCCTGCGGTTCACGTGTGCATATTGAACCGTAGGGGACGTACCGAATGGTTCGATAACATACAGTGTACCATTGCATCCCTAGTCCGGACACGTGGAAATTATACTGTACCCGAATTTTAACGGAACTGCTCACTGGAAATTTGGTGGGACACTTACCTGGGGGTCACAGGTCACGTTGCCAATGATTTGGCCGCAGGTACCCTGAGTGGAGTTCAGGGCCACTACGTTGTACACCTGTGTGCCTGAAGTGGCAAGATACCTAAATATGCTCTGTTAAGTGGGATAATGATAGTGTGGGTTCCAGAGAATGCTCAGTACAAAACAGTATACAATGGTCCTAAAGCTCCAACAACCAGAGCTTTCTACACGACTGATAGAGGATACAGAGCGGTGATGCCCCAGTAGGCCACACACACCAGCAGGAGGATGAAGGTGATGATGGGGTAGAACAGCGTAGACATCATGTGACCGATAGCCCTGGGGGAGAGGAAGGCATAACAGGTATGTGTGCTGAGTATTTCTCACAATACTGGTGTGTGTGTGTTTAAGTAAAGGCCAGGGTGTATGTATACTGGCTCATTTATTCCACACACTTGCTTGACTCCTGGATGAGAGCGATGGCGATGAAGATTCTGGTCCGCAGAAAGATGAGGGTCAGGAGGAGAATGGCCTCCACCACAGATATTATTATCACTGAGATACCGACAGAGAGAGAGGGGAAAAAGAGACAAAATACAAAGTTGTCAGCAGAAAGGCATGTGTGTCAGTCATTAACAGAGCAAGCAGAAGGTCACACTCACAGAAGGCCAGCCAGGTCTCCTTGACTTGCAAGTACACCCCTAAGTTGGTGGTGAAGCCTACAGTGGTGATGGAGGCGTTCAACTTGTTGTAGTTGTCGTATTCCCACCAGCAGTGATATATTCCTACAGATAAAGACAGAAAAAAGGCAGACATTTTTAACCACCTTGAAAAGCCAAAACCAATGCCAATATGGGTAAGAGTGAGAGACTGTGAACTACAGACGTTAGTGGTGGACATTGACACATTAGTGCTCATCAACAGCTTACCATAGGCCCCTACTGCCAACACTCCCAATATGAGGACCCAGATGATAACAGGGGCAATGAACCTCAACAGCAGGAGGAACAGAAAGCTGACCACCATAGCTATGACCAGAGCACTGAGGAGAGGAGAAAAAGACAGCAAATAAAGGAGTGGAAGAACAGAGTGAGGGTAGAGTTAACAAGGAGGTAGAGTAGAACGATAAAAATAGTTCAAAACGAGAGACATCAATTATTATTTAAATAGAAGGTGTGGCGGACGAGCCACCACAAGTGTCAGAGCCATGAATTCAAAAACTACTACATGCAAAACACATATGCTATTGACACCAACTGGTTTGTCCTGATTTATAAAAAAAGTAAATAAATAATTCAGAGGTACGTCAGTCTCATATGAAAGAAGTTGAATGTTTTAAAGTCCCCATACAGTCTATGGAATTGTATTTTTTAACCATTAGTGTTTAATAAATCCTTGTGTGTTTATTGAATGAAATACCTTCAGAATACAGGATATAAACTACCGCTCAAATGTTTGGGGTCACTTAGAAATGTCCTTGTTTTTGCAAATATTTTCTCCATTAAAATAACAACAAATCAATCAGAAATACAGTGTAGACATTGGTAATGTTGTAAATGGCTATTGTAGCTGGAAACGGCTGATTTGTAATGGAATATCTACATACACGTACAGAGGCCCATTACCAGCAAATATCAGTTCTTCTGAAACTCATCAGTCTATTCTGGTTTTGAGAAATGAAAGCTATTTCATGTGAGAAATTGCCAAGAAACTCTCTCATACAACGCTTTGTACTGCTCCCTTCATCAAACAACACAAACTGGTTCTAACTAGAATAGAAAGAGGAGTGGGAGGCCCCGGTGCACAACTGAGCAAGAGGACAAATACATTAGTGTCCAGTTTGAGAAACAGACGCCTCACAGGTCCTCAAACTGGCAGTATCATTACATAGTACCCGCAAAACACCAGTGTCAACGTCAACAGTGAAGAGGCGACACCGGGATGCTGGCCTTCTAGGCAGAGATGCAAAGAAAAAGCCAATAAAAAGAAAAGATGGGCAAAAGAACACAGACACTAGACAGAAGATTGGAAAAAAGTGTTATGGACAGAAATCTAAGTTTGTGGTGTTCAGATCACAAAGAACATTCATGAGATGCAGACCAAATGAAAAGATGCTGGAGGACTTCTTGACGCCATCTGTTAAGCATGGTGGAGGCAATGTGATGGTCTGGGCGTGCTTTGGTGGTGGTAAAGTGGAAGATTTTTACAGGGTAAAAAGGATCTTGAAGAAGGAAGGCTACCCCGTGGACGGTGCTTGATTGGAGACAATTTCCTCCTACAACAGGACAATGACCCAAAGCACAGCTCCTAAACTATGCAATAACTATTTAGGGAAGAAGCAGTCAGCTGGTATTCTGTCTATAATGGATTGGCTAGCACAGTCACCAGATCTCAACCCTATTGTTCTGTTGTGGGTGCAGCCGGACCGTATGGTACATGAGTGCCCATCAAACCAAACCAACTTGTAAGAGGTGCTTCAGGAAGCACGGGGTGAAATCTCTTCACATGTCCTCAACAAATTGACAACTAGAATGCCAATGTTTCCTATTCAAACTAATTTCATGTATGTTTTCTTGTAAAACAAGGACATTTCTAAGTGATCCTAAACTTTTGAACGGCAGTGTATTTAATGTTTGAACTGCACTGTAACTTTGGCCAACAAAGTGCCCATGCTAACTTTTCCTGTTTCTCTAGTTCTAATCCATGTACAGGCCTTCTGAAATTGTGAACCAACGAGTATGTGAAAATGTGTAGCTGGTGTGATGTAAGCTGAAGCTGAGCCAGAGAAAGAAAGAGGGAGAGAGGGAGAGGGGGAGA
>JACXGI010000753.1:0-21392 GCA_016801175.1 Esox masquinongy | reverse complement strand
TTTCAAAATTAACCGTAATTAATCATACAGTATTTATGTTAAATAGATATTAAAACATACTGCATGTTGTATCTAAAATTCTAAAGTTAAACAAAATGAATGAATTTGAAATCAGAAACCTATACTGTATGTGACCCCTGTGCTAATCTGAAAGAAGGTTCAAATCCGGATTTCACAATGGTGCAGTTAACTGGAAAGACATTATACAAGTTGTTGCAAAAAGTATTGGCACCTATTCAAATAATGCACCATTTCTTCTAGAAAACTGTTGAAATTTATAAAGTATGTTGATATCCACAAAGTATTTTTTGGTCTGTAAAATAAAATCTATATAATTTCAATAATAAACGTAAAACGTAGCTTATTCCACAAAGAAATCCTAAAATGGCCCATACAATATTATCAGCACCTTATAGAAGTAGTTTGAAATAATTAGATTTGAAGCAAATTAATAATTATTAATCTTTCAATAATCTATTAGCCATCTTAAATTTGATGTTTTTATTTGTTTGCTTTGTCTTTCATGCTAAATCTATTTCTATTATTTCTAATGTAATGTATTTCAACCTAAAGCACTTGGAATTGTTCCTGTGTATGAAATGTGTAAAATGTGATTCTCCTTTAATTTGGAATTTAACTCACTTTTGGGAAGTTGCTGGTTCCAGACATATGAAAATGACTAATTTAACCAGTTTACATAGAAAGGGACTCCCTCTCCTGATTTGTATCACTGTATGAACCACAATGAGCGAAAATAAATGAAACCAGAGAACTGTCTGAAGAGGTCAGATACAGGCAAGGATAATCTCAAGGCTACATGTCCATCTCCAAAGACCATAATGGTCTTATTTTAATACGTAATGTTATCAGAAGTTTAAAGCCAATGTCACTGTAGCCTTGGACATGGCAGCAAGAGAAAACTTTATGGAAGAACGCAGCAAAGGATTGAATGGTGGAAAAGGCACCTTGATTGACTGCCACACAGATTCAAGCTGACATTCAAACACAAGGTAGGACAGTTTCAACTCACACCACCCATCGCCCAATCAATGAAAGTGTGTTGTATGGTAGGAAACCTGAGAGAGACATAGGAAAACCAAACTGCGGTTTTCCAAAACATCTGAAAATGCCACAATGCGTCTGGGACAATCTCCTGTGGACAGATGAGACCAAATTAGAGCTTTTTTGAAAAGCAAATGTGATGATAATTCCATCTAAAGTATACATCAGTTCAAGAAATTCCATAACACAGACCATCTCTATGTCTACAGAAAACAAAATGACACCTTCAAAGAAAAGCACACCTTCCCAGAGTCAAACTTGGAGGATGTTCAGTTTTGTTTTAGGGTTGCTTTGCTGCCTCTGGTACTGGGTGCCTCAAATGTGTGCATGGCATCATATATCAGCAGAATACCAAGCCATCTTGGACTGCAATGTTGAACTCAACAATTGTGGAGACCAAATACTTTGGTGAACAGCTTGTTTTTAGAGGCAACATTGTTTTTTTGACAAAAGTGCAAGGGTACCAATTCATATGACCACAGCTATAAATAAAATGATTGTGGTATCTCAAAAAAAAATGGAATACATTTTGGTCCCATGTGTGTGTGTGTCTTTGTGTGTGTATGTGGACATGCGTTTTCATGTTTAAGTGTGTGTAGACCTGTAAGTGCATTGGGCTGTAAAGACCAGCAGAAGTAAACTAATTAAGTGATAAACGTTTTACTACACACCCTACCCTCTTATATGAACTGCTGGCTTTTGTTTACCGGCATGGAGCCTTCAGAGGATAAAAGGAGAGTGCAGGCAACCTAGGAGACATTTGTTGTTCCAACAGCATCTCAAATGACTAAAAGCCAGGCCAAGACCAGAGCCAATTATGAGTGACAGAATGCGTGTCAATGTCCAACAATTCTAAGAAATCACTGTGATCCATTTTCAATGAAATCACTGGCTTTTAAACATGGTATTGCCATGATGTTCTATGGTGCTTGCCTAGCTCATACAAATAGTGTAACAGGTCGATGATTAGCAGAATAGCTACAGACTTTTCAGCATTAACCACATGTACCTCACCTGACCTCAGTTTACAAAAGCCTACTGACGTCAAAGGCTGCTGACCAGGAAGAACATCACTCATTAACATAAAAATATTTCACAAGGAAACAGAACAATGCAGCTATCAGAGGTTGTTCAAACTTGTAGGGATATATGTTTGCTTTCTCATAAGAAAGCAAAGGTACAAAGGAGCCTGATCTAAACGGTAGGGAGAACCCATATGAACTTAGTTTCTTAATGGAAAACAAAATGGACAGATTGCCACTGTCTGCTGGTGCCTACAATTACAGTATCTAAGTGGTGGTTGAATTTTGTGGTTTGTTAATTGTCTTATTTCATTTAGATCCATGTCTCCTATTTGTCAATGCAAACAAAATTTGTTTGCACAAGCATCCAGGTACAGTTTCAGAACTCCCATATTGTCAACAGACTCCACTCATGCAAACAGGACTGTAGGTCCTTGTAAAGGAGTGCCCTATATAGGAAATATCATGCCACTGAGACCCATTCTTGAATAAGGTGGAGAGGTAAGGCACACATTAAGACAGTGAGCCTGAACATACTACACAGGAACACCCAGAAATAGCCATGCAAAACATGGCTCTGTAAGGAGAATGTATGTTAAACATCACAGCCTATTTTTCCAACAATATACAGGCCTACATCCTCTTTCATCATTTGCCTTATGCTAAAACCTTAATAAAAATATACTTTAATGCTAAGTTAGAATGTGAATTTAATTACAGAGATTGAAATGGGATTGGAAGAATTTTGTTGCATAAGAATACACAAATAATATTTTTAAAGTTTAAATGATGCAATATCCTAATGTAGTTGTATGTATTACATTTGTCAAATACAATATCAATGTATTTTTTTATATTTCACATGGCATTTTGAGAGTCAGGCAAACTGTTATCTTTGCTTTGAATGTTATCTTTGGCTGGTACTGCAAATGTAAAAAGTACGTTTACAGTACAGTACCAGCCAAAAGTTTGGACACTCCCTGGTACTGTATTTATTACTATTTTGTATAATAACGAATAACAAAAAATCACAAATTGTTATTGGAATTTGTGATTACACGTTGTCAAACTGGCAGAAACGACACAAATATAATAAGGACGCACCACTAATAAGGAACTGCTTGTGTTGTTATCACTGGAAAACGTACAGTCTAGAGACTAAAGAAATAACTGAGGAAAAACAGCACTCGGTTACATAAAAACTGCCATGTAACTGGTGATGTGAAATAAACCTACCATATTCCGACTCCGCGACCGAATTCTCTTCCTTTTTTTTACCCATTTCCTATTTCATCCAATTATCCTAAGGCTATATTCGTCTAAAATTAGTTTAACGTCAATCAAGTCGAAGTTAAAAAGCTAAAACAAAAGAATAAAACAAAGATTTAATAAAAGGTGTCTCCACATCAGGCATAAACATTATAAGTAAACTTCCTTGGAAGAAAATCTCTCGCGCTCCAGTAACCAGGGAGTGACATCACGGAGACACCTGTTGTGGGATGCGCACCTGCGTTACACCCTCTGCCTTCCACGCCCTTTGGCCTCCTTCTAATAAGTGCCCTCTGCTGTTTGAGAATTGAAATGCCTACTTTTTCCAGTAATTCATTAAGTTTGCATTTGACAAAAAATTAATTTCAAATTTGAGCAGAACGAAACAAGGTGGGACATATCTAAATGTGTCCTGTAGAAAGAGTTCGACATAACTTTTAAAACTAAAATATTTTCTTTTAGAATGAATATACCCATTACAATTACTCTGCATAGCCCCAATGCAGGCAATTCAAATCATCATGTACGTAAACCAGAGGCCATAGACTATACACGCTTTTTTTAAGTCAGAAAAATATATAAATTTTTAAAACAAAAAATATTTAAAAAACCCAGACCATCAGAGTGGGATGTTGCCACGCACCCTGATCTGCACGTTTCAACACTCCACATACACAACTGCATATGCACTTTCAGTCCTGTTGCACAACGTGCATTCGGAACCCTGATCATTTTTTATGTGTCTTATTTTATTAATCTGGTTATAAATTTCTGCAAGTGGAATTTATTTTTCTTGATTTATATATTTTGACTGCATTAAGTCAAGACACGCATTTCCCTTCATGTGCAAACGTGTATGTTCCCTACAGAACTTGAAATCTGCAACATATACAGTTAGGCCCGGAAATAATTGGACACTGACAAGTTTTGTTATTTTGGCTGTTTACCAAAATATATTCAAGTTAGAGTTTAATAATGTCTTAAAGAGCAGTCTCTCAGCTTTAATTTGAGGGTATTCACATACAAATTGGAGGAAGGGTTTAGGAATGACAGCTTTTTAATATGTAGGCCCTCTTTTTCAAAGAACCAAAAGTAATTGGACAGTTGACTCAAAAGCTGTTTCATGGACAGATGTGGGCTATTCCTTCATTATTTCCTCATCAATTAAGCAGGTAAAAGGTCTGGAGTTGATTCCAGGTGTGGCATTCGCATTTGGAAGCTGGTGCTGTGAACCCACAGCAAGCGATCAAAGGAACTCTCAATGCAAGCGAAACAGGCCATTCTTAGGCTGGAAAAAAAAGAACTCCATCAGACAGATAGCAGGAACATTAGGAGTGGCCAAATCAACAGTTTGGTACATTCTAAGAAAAAAAGAATGCACTGCAACACAAAAAGGCCTGGACATCCATGGAAGACAACAGTGGTGGATGATTGTGGGATCCTATCCATGGTAAAGAAAAACCCCTTCACAACATCCAGCCAAGTGATCATCTGTAAAACACAGTGGAGGCAGTGTGATGGCATGGGCATGCATGGCTTCCAATGGCACTGGGTCACTAGTGTTTACTGATGATGTGACAGAAGACAGAAGCAGCCAGATGAATTCTGAAGTGTATAAGGATATATTGTCTACTCAGATTCAGCCTAATTCAGCAGTTGATTGGACAGCGCTTCACTTTACATATGGGCAATGACCCAAAACATACTGCAAAAGCAACCCAGGAGTTTTTTTAAGGCAAAGTGGAATATTCTGCAATGGCTGAGTCAATCACCTGATCTCAAACCAGTCAAGCATGCATTTCACTTGCTGAAGACAAAACTTAAGGCAGAAAGACCCACGAACAAACAACTGAAGACAGCTGCAGTAAAGGCCTGGCAAAGCATCACAAAGGAGGAAACCCAGCGTTTGGTGATGTCCATGCGTACCGACTTCAAGCTGTCATTGCCTGCAAAGGATTCTCGACAAAGTATTAAAAATGAACATTTTATTCATGATTGTGTTAATTTGTCCAATTACATTTGAGCCCCTGAAATAAGGGGACTGTGTATGAAAATGGTTGCATTTCCTAAACGTTTCATATGATATTTTTGTTCAACCCCTTGAATTAAATCTGAATGTCTGCACTTCAATTGCATCTCAATTGTTTCATTTCAAATCTATTGTGGTGGTGTACAGAGCCAAAATTATGAAAATTGTGTCAGTGTCCAAATATTTCTGGACATAACTGCATACAGTTCCCAATAACTCATGAATCAGTGGATCCAATAATACATTTTTTAATCAAATTTGTGAAATGACAACCTAAAAAATGTACTTGTAGAAAAAAACATGAAACCAACTGACATTGATACAACCGCAAAACCACAGTCAGACATTCTGTTGTTTAACATCAATGCTTCAAGACAGAAGAAGGCCTCGTCACGGCAGTGTAGTCTGAAGTGAATTGAACAGTATATATTTGGAACAAGTGGAGAGCAACTGGCATGTCACTGTGTGTTCTGGTGCTAGATGTGTGATCTCAGGGCAAACCAATATTATATATATAAAAAAAGGTATTTTATGAAAGGCCCTATGTAGAAAATTGTTTTACCCCAGTCTATAATAAGTAAAAGCATGAAGTCTTGGCTGTCACACTGAAACAATAACTCATAGCAAATTCAAAACGAAATTAAGGATAGAGACACATGCAAAAGCCCACAGCGGAAGACTAGGAATTTCCTAGCAACACAAGACCAGGATCAGTCCCTGATTCCGGGCAGGCCTCCAGACGAGCGAGCCGGCTCTGCTCCAAGGCAATAGCTTCCGCTGAGTGTTTGCATTTTTCTGATCCACACTGGCAGGTGAAGTATTTACTCTTGATATCCCAGAAACGGTCTCCATAATCAAACCTGTACACACCGTTGGAACATCTGTCAAATTTTCAGCATGGAACTTCACATCAACATCCTAATTATAGTGGAGTGAACAACAAACACTCATGCCGTATACATGTGTTACTCAAAAAGAGGTGCTGATTCAAACTAAGGCAGTAAAACAAACGCTACACTGGTCATTCACATTGTGTCGAAGGGTCTTTGTCACCGGTGAGTGCGGTGCAGCCTCTCACCCTAGCTCCTGTCCCGTGAGGATGTCTCGGGAGCTGAAGAAGGCGATGCGTGGGAAGCGCAGGTCCTGGTGCAGCATGAACACGCGCACAGGGATGATGTTGGGGTCGCACAGGTGGTTGATGAAGCGGCTGATGTTGCCATAGTAACGCGCGTCGATGCAGTACACCTCCCCGTCCTTTGGCGGGGAAGAGAGCGACGGGAGAACACAAATATTTCAAATGGAACTATAGTAGTTTAACACAACCGTCTATTAATGGAGTGAATTTCTTGTTTTATTTATTGTGGAATCCTTTAGAGAACAAAAAGACGATATACCTTGTTGTCCAGGTCAAAGAGATAGGAGTCATCTTCCCTGACGTCTGCCTCTGCATCAGAGATGAGTTCTCCTACGTATCTGTGACCATAGATTATCACAATTATCAACTGACTAATGTGCTAATGAATACAACCATTTCAAGAATTTAAATAACCACACACGTTGGTATCAATTGTGAGGACCAAAAGCTGATTTTATGCATTAAAATTACATGGCATATACACACATATATACACCGATCAGCCATAACATTATGACCACCTGTCTAATATTGTGTAGGTCCCCATTTTGCCAACAAAACAGCCATGACCCATTGAGGCATGGACTCCACTAGATCTGTGAAGGTGTGCTGTGGTATCTGGCACCAAGACATTAGCAGCAGATCCTTTCAATCGTGTAAGTTGCGAGGTGGGGCCTCCATGGATTGGACTTGTTTGTCCAGCACATGCCACAAATACTCGATTGGACTGTGATCTGAGGAATGTGGAGGCTAAGTCAACACCTTAAACTCGTTGTGTACCTCAAACCATTCCTGAACCATTTTTGCTTTGTGGCAGGGCTCATTATCCTGCTGAAAGAGGCCAATGCCATCAGGGAATACCATTGCCGTGAAAAGGAGCACATGGTCTGCAACAATGCTTAGGTAGGTGATACGTGTCAAAGTAACATCCACATGAATGGCAGGACCCAAGCTGGCCCACACGGGCCAGCCTTCGCTCCCCACGTGCATCAATGAGCCTTGGCCGCTCATGACCTTGTCGCCGGTTCACCGTTTTTCCTTCCTTGGACCACTTTTGATAGGTACCGACCACTGCAGACCGGGAACACCCCACAAGGGCTGCAGTTTTGGAGATGCTCTGACCCAGTTGTCCAGCCATCACAATTTGGCCCTTGTCAAAGTCGCTCAGATCCTTACGTTTGCCCATTTTTCCTGCTTCTAACACATCAACTTTGAGGACAGAATGTTCACTTGCTGTCTAATAGATCCCACCAACTGACAGGTGCCATGATAATGAGATTATCAGTGTTATTCACTTCAAAGTTAACTAAAGACATATAGTCAGTGGTCATAATGTTATGGCTGATCAGTGTATATAAAAACACCTACTCATTCAAGGGTATTTCATAATTTTCACGTATTTCCACATTGGAGAATAGTGGTAAAGACATTAAAACCATGAAATAACATGTCGAATCATGTAGCAACCACAAAAGCTTTAAACAGATTAAAAGTAGCCACCCTTTGCCTTGATGACAGTTTTGCAGCTTCTCACAAAATAATAATTCAAAGTTTATTTGTGGAATTTCTTAATGCGTTAGAGCCAATCAGTTGTGTTGTGATAAGGTAGGGTTGATATACAGAAGACCATCATTATGTCTGTACTGTAGTAAGCCATATTATTGCAAGAACACCTCAAAAAACCAAAGAGAAATAAAAACCCAGCATTATGTTAATACATGAAGGACGGTCAATCCGGAAAATGTCAAGAACTTCGTAAGTTTCTCCAAATGCAGTCACAAAAACCATCAAGCGCCATGATGAAACTGGCTCATGAGTCTCACCACAGGAAAGGAAGACCCAGAGTTACCGCTGCTGCAGTGGATCAGTTCATTAGAGCCTCAGATACCAGCCTCAGAAATGGACAATAAACTGCACCTCAGATTGCTGCCCAAAAAAATACTTCAGAGTTCAAGTAACAGACACATCTAATATCAACTGTTCATTGGAGACCACATGAAATCAGACCTTCATGGTCAAATTTCTGCAAAGACACTACTACTGAAGGACACCAAGTAGAAGAGACTTGCTTAGGCTAAGACGTACGAGAAATTGACATTAGACCAGTGAAAATCTATCCTTTGATCTGATAAGTCCAAATTTTAGATTTTTGTTTCCAACCGCCATGTCTTTATAAGATGCAGAGGGGGCAAATAGATGATCTCTGCATGTGTGTTTCCCACCATGAAGCATGGAGGTGGTGTGATGGTGTGGAGGTGCTTTGCTGGTGACACTGTCCGTGATTTATTTAGAATTCAAGGCACATTCAACCAGCATGGCTACCACAGCATTCTGCAGCAATATGCCATCCCACCAGGTTTGCACTGGAACGATCATTTGTTTTTCAACAGGACAAATGACCGAAAACACACCTACAGACTTTGTAAGGGCTATTAGACCAAGGAGTGAGGGAGTGCAGCATCAAATGACCTGTCCACTACAACCACCCGACCTCAACCCAAATGAGATGGTTTGGGATTAGTTGGACCACAGAGTTAAAGAATAGCAGCCAAATGCTCAGCCTATGTGGGAACTCCTTCAAGACTGTTGAAAAATCTTTCCAGGTTACTACCTCATGAAGCTGGTTGAGAGAATGCCAAGAATGTGCAAAGCTGTCATCAAGGCAGAGGGTGGCTACTTTGACAGATCTAAAATATACGTAGTTTTATCTATTTGATTCCATGTGTTATTTCATTGTTTTGATGTCTTTATTATTCTCCAATGTAGAAAATTGTGAAAATAAAGATATCCTTGAATGAGTAGGTGTGTCCAAACTTTTGATTGGTGCAGTGTATAATTTATATAATCTAGATTTCCCTAACCCTTGGCCTCATCTCAAAACCTAATCCCTATCCCAAATTGTTAACCACTAAGCCTAAAAGTGCCTTTTTTGTAAGGAAAAAGGTTGTTACTTTGCCTCATTAGCCTAAGTTGATTATCCTTGTGTAGGTTCTCACAAGCATTGAAAAAACACCCACCCCCCCACTTACTCGCAGATGAAGCTACCCTGGGGTATGTCTTGCAGGGCCCTCACTCCCCATCCCATCTTCTCTGTCCGGTACAACTGGAGACGCACCCTGACAGAGAGACAATCAGAACTGTTAGTACAGCATTCCAGTAGCCGGATGTTTAATGTGCAACCCTGTTTTAGTGTGTGCGCATGCGTGCATGTGCGTGGATCTTACTTGATGCCTGCCTGCACAACTCGATTCTTGCAGGTGCGGTAGCAGGAGCACGCCAGGTTGCACTCGAAGATGAGAGGGGGTTCGATCTTATTGAACTCCTGCAGCAACCGGTGGTCCTGGTCAACAAAGTGAACACAATGGAAAGTGGATGACAGGAAAAGAGGATGTCCCTTTGTGAAGGAAAGTTAGGGTAAACTCTATGTCTTTAGTTAACTTTGATTTGCAGAAGAAAATATCAGGGCTATGTTTCAAACTATTTTTTCCTTTTTACAAATCTTTAGCTCTTCAGGCAAGAAACGGCTAACACCACAGAAGCTAACATCTACAATGTGCGAATATGTTTATATCTAAATTAAGCACCAAGTCAAATGAATACATACTAACCTTGTCGTACCAGCAACGTATACTTAGCTGTCCACACAGACAGTTGCTGGAGGAGCAGTCGTCCGTGCAGCTGCAGTGCTGAGGGCAGAGAGACGGGCGCAGGTTGTTGGAAAAGGCCGGACATCCCTAGCTAACTTGCCGCTCCGTCCACTATAATTTTATTATCACATGTGTAGGAATGCATGGCACCAGCTAAGGTACCCTCGGAAAATCTAAAGTCTGTATTTACCTGTAAGTGTGTGATGTTGCGGTCAATGTTCATGGCTGACGTCTCACAGTTCTCCGAGACGTATTTGTAGTCAGAGGGACATCCCTCATCGTCCACAGCGTTCACACAGGGGATGGGCACGTTCTCATAGCCCTGGGCTACGTCACTGGACAACAGAAGCGGAGGGATAAAAGTAATAAGATGTTCTACTGGACACAGAGCACAAAGACCTCCAGTACAAAAAAGCAATAGTAAATGTTACGTAATATAAGCCTGAACCTGGAGATTATCTTTTCCGTCCGAAGAATGCGATTGGCTATCCCCCGCCGCAGCTTCCTGTTGATCTGGAGTGACACCCACACGGGCGAATCAGAACGTGCCAGAGAAAGAGGCGTGTCACCTTCCCTGTTCATGATGTCAATGTCCGCCCCCCTGGAGAGGAACAGTCTATAGGGAGAGAAGGTGATAAGCAAACAAACAAGGTGTACAAGTTGCCCATAGGCATAGACTGCCATTTCCTAATCATAGCAGCAAAAACACAATACTTTCTCCAAACTAACAGCCAATAGCACAGCCTTATGGATATAAATGACAGAGGTTGGGGTGACTCACGTTACACACTCGAAGAAGCCCTCCCTGGCGGCGATGTGGAGGGGCGTGTCCCCGTGCATGTTAACAGAGGACAGGGGGCAGCCGGCGTTTAGCACCATCTCGGCAATCTCAGCGCAGCCAGCGAAGGATGCCCAATGGAGACACACATTCATCTCCTAACAGACAGAGCAAAGGAGAGAAAATAAATTAGTATAACAGCCATTCTCACAGCCATTTCGATTAACTACAACCAAAATGTCCCCCACTTTCTACAAGCAAATGTTGTCATTTTAATGGTTCGTAACAAGGTGGCCCTATAAATCCCACACATCCGCCTTCAGAATCAGTGCGGTCACAGCACGTCCAAATGTCGGACTGAAGGACTAACCTTGTCCTTGAGCGTGACGTCGGCCCCTCTGTTCAGCAGGGCTCTGATGACCTGTATGTGCTTGTGCTCTGCGGCCCAGATGATAGGAGTCCAGCCTCCACTATCCTGAGAGGAAGACACAGCACACAGGGTCAGAGGGTACGGTGGGCTGGGTTACACAACAGTAACCTAGGACTAGAGTTCAGTATATTACGTTGAACAGGTGGACAGATTAACGCAGGCTGACTAATGCAGGCTGCAGACTAATACAAATAAGCTTGGCAATGGTTAACTCCGTTGATTGACTAGTTACCACTTATGAATTATAGTTAATTTACACTATCAAGTGACATGATATAGATTATGAAATGGTACAAAATGGAAATCTAACAGTAACCTGAGCACTATGAAATTGTTACTAAATGTACAAAGGAAGACATTAGTTCTAAAAAGAAGGTGATGGAGTGACTAAACCACTGAGATCAGAATTTAAAATGTTTAAAAATTTCCGTTGGTCTATTTTCTTTTGCGGTTTTTTTTTTTTTTTTTTACTTCAAGTGAAAAAAAAAACATTGGTCTTCAAGCCAAATGCTTTATAAACAGCACTAGGCAGGAGCAAATTAATCAACAAAGCTACTTCCTCGTAAATTGTGACTTTTCTAAGAGTGTTCTCAGACATGTTGTTATTGTAAATGATGCAGTGTGGAGCATACGCAGTCTAGAGTACATTCACTAAGACCGTGAGAAAACACACACACTGACTTGTTGGTTGCTGCCACCCTGTCTAGAGCCCAAGAGTGTTCCTCTCTCTCTCTTCCCCACCTGTGCGTTGATGTCCACCTGTCCAGTCTCCAACAAAAGGGTGACAATTTCTAGGTTGCCCAGTTTGGACGCATGGTGGAGACCGGTGTAGCCATCTTCCTCCTGGATAAGCACAGGAGTGGAAGAGTGGAACAGAGAAAAGATACAATGTGTGGGGGAAAAACAGTATGGAGAAAGAAAAGACAAATGGACAGGGGCAGGGTTTGTATTTTCATTAAGTTAGTTTTAATTATTTAATATTGTTTTTATATATCTTGGGGCATATTTATTATTTTGAGAAAAAGTGGGAATGAAGGAGAGTTTGTGCTCAAACAGCCGTGGGCCGGAATCAAACCCATGCTGCCGCGGTATACACTACCGTTCCAACTTGGACTAGCAAACACAACGTGCCATTGGAACACAGGACTGATGGTTGCTGATAATGGGCCTCTGTACGCCTGTGTAGAGCTTTCGAAAACAAGGACATTTCTAAGTGACCCCAAACTTGAACGGTAGTGTACGTGCACCAGAGACAGCAGCTTAGACCGCTAGACCACCACAGAACACACATTTTCCCATTTTGATACTGTCAGACGTGAAGGTTTTATTACCATCCAGGTTTTACTAATATACAATGCGTGTACAATTATTAAGCAAGTGAGTGTTCTGATCGTATTATTATTTCTATGCACATTTTCCAACTCCAAACCATATAAACGTGAATGCTCATTGGATTGAATCATTTTCAGGTGATATGTATTTGTGTAATGAGGGAGGGTGTGGCAACAGTGAATAACACCTTATATCAAGGTGTGCAGAATTATTAGGCAGCTTCATGACCTCATGTAAATGGGCCAAAAAAGAGATTTAACTGACACTGAAAAGTCAAAAATTGTAAAATGCTAAACTATTGAGGCGTGACCACCGGACAATCAAAAGTTTTTTTTGTGAATAGTCAACTGGAGGTGCAAAAAACACATGGAGAAAAAAAGACGCAAATTAACTGCAAAAGGCTTGAGAAGAATTAAATGTGAAGCTACCAGGAACCCATTATCCTCCAGTGCCACCATATTTCAGGACTGCAACCTACCTGGAGTGTCCAGAAGTACAAGGTGTCAAGTGCTCAGAGACGTGGCCAAGGTCAAGAAGGCTGAAACACGACCACCACTGAATAAGATTTGAAATGTACTGTATAGATTGGGCAAAGAAATATCTGAAGACAGATTTTTCAAAGGTTTTATGGACTGATGAAATGAAAGTGACTCTTGATGGACCAGATGAATGGGGTCGTGACTGGATCACTAATGGACACACGGCACCACTTCAGTCAGGTGCCAGCCAGGTGGAGGAAGGGTATTGGTATGGGCTGCTATCATTAAGGATGAGGTAGTTGGACCTTTTCGGGTTGAAGATGGACACTCCTCTCCCAAACCTACTGCCAATTTCTGGAAGATACTTTCTCCAAACAGTGGTACAGGAAGAAGTCCTCAGCATTCAAGAAGGCCATGATCTTCATGCAGGACAATGCTCCATCACATGCATCCAAGTACTCCACTGCTTGGCTAGCAAGCAAGGGCCACAAAGATGCCAGAATAAAGACCTGGCCCCCTTCCTCTCCTGACTTACATCCTATTGAGAATTTGTGGGCCCTTCTGAAACGTGAGATTTACAGTCAGGTTAAGACAATACACCTCTTTGAACAGCATTTGGGAGGCTGTGGTTGCTGCTTCAGCGAAAGTTGATCGTGAACAGATCAATTAACTGACTGACTCCATGGATGGAAGGCTCATGGCAGTTATTGAAAAGAAGGGTGGTTATCTTTGTCACTGAATATTTTTGAAAGGACAAAAAGTTTAATATGCACTCTTATGTATTCCCCTGAGAAAAATGAAAACTCACTTTTCCTTTGTTAAACATTCAGGTTTGAGGTTCAATGATATTTTAGATTGACTGAGAGCATTGTGTTTGTTCAACAATAAAATAAATCTTGAGGAATACGATTTGCTTAATAACTGTGCACGCAGTGTACAGGTCTTAGCTAGTTTATTCTAGAAAATAATCGGTTGACTTTCCAAGTCAAATTCTTCGAGGTTCATATCCTTAACAGCTTACATCATTAGAACCGCTTACTAGTATTATCCGTTAGCAACGTTAACAGGTCTGCTTTGCTATAAGACTGTTGACCAGGCACTTACCGTGTGATAAACACAGGCTCCACTCTGGACCAGGTACTTGGTCACCTCCACGTGGTTGTTGACAATAGCCTCCAGGAGAGGAGTCCTCATTGATTTGTCTTGGACATCCAATTTAGCGCCTGCCTGAAAAATAAACAAGAAATGCAGTGTGGCACAGTGGTGAAAACCAGAAAAGGGTACCAGACAAGCCTAGTTCAGCCGGCCCGCAATTAAAAGTGATAAATGTTGTTACCATCACTGAATTCGAACCAGGGTCTGTCTTTAACCACTACACCACGGTGCTATACGTTTGCCCAGTGTCGGTATAGCATCTCGACATTAGATACATTTTGTCACATTAACATCATGCCAAATTTGAATATTTTGCTAGACACAATTAAGCATTTTGTTAAACTGACTAATGCTTCTTATTAAGTTTACCTCCACCACAAATAGGATCTATAAAATGTATGGCTTTTGCCACTGGCCGTTTTAACAGCTTAATAACCAGTACAAGTATCTAACTTACTACTTGGAATATTCATAAGAATTGAGAAATTGCTAGCGAGATTGAATATGAACTTTACACAGCCAAAGCACTTTCATTCGTGAATGACATTGATACAATAACTATCAATATAGGTGACGATAACTGAGTTTTTCGTCAACTCTTTTACTGCCCAAGGGGTTTTGATCTAGCATTTATTACCCCAAAAATCATGTATGGATGCGTACTTCGAAAATCCACCAGAAATAGTCGCAATATAACCATGAACACTTATTTTAGGCTTACTATAACGCAGCTACCGGTTTCAGGTCCACGTCTCTAAACATTATGCCATTAAACAAGGCTCGCTCGCATACACACTCACTCACTGTAAGAGACATTCGCACAAATGAGTGATCCATATTGGCGGTTTAAGGAGTCACTTTCATAATTTCATAGGTATATAGATCAAGAGACATCATTCAGGAGGGTATAAAACATCTGAAATAAAGAAAACACATTTTCGATATAAACTGTCGTTTGTCACTGGACATATTCATCTAGTCCCTCACTGATTTAGTTGGATTGCTTCTGTTGGCTGCCTAATGAATATCCTTTAGTAGTAAGGATTCAAGTGAAACAGGTTGTTCACCTGCACCAGCATGTAGCAGACCTCCAGCAGGCCTCTCTGGGCGGCAGCGTGAAGAGCACACCGTCTGTTCTGGGATTCAGCCTGGTAGGTTGGGTCTATGCCCTCCACTGGGCCACGTGGGCAGAGAAAGTGGAACAGAGGGGTGAATATCAAGACCCATCACTTGCACTTACGTGAAATAATGCCAGAGAACACAAGCTTCTCAAGCAGAGGAATGACAAAAGATGCAATCAGATGAGGAATGTCCAGTTGTACTAAACAGTAAAACACAAATACAAGTCCTAATGAGACTTACTGAGCATGAGCAGAACTCGCTGCACCTCGCCCTGCTTGGCGGCTGGGTACAGCTGGCGGGGGTGGAACCTCAGCTTCTTCCTCCTGACCAACGAAGAATCCCCATAAGAAAACAGCAACAATGTTATAGCTGGCATGACTACAGGAAGATTGTATTCTCAAAACCCATTGGAGAAAGTGAAACAAGGATTTCTAATGCATTGAGTTTAGAGGAGGCAAGGAGAGAGGATGCAAGGAGTATACAATTGAGATCATCCCAGTCTGTGTGCAGCTTCCAAGGCCTTGTTTAAATACCAATAATATTCATCACAACGTCCTGCATTCCTTGGAATAATATCAGATCTGACACCAAAAATGTATTTTCTTTCAGTAGCTTTCCCCAATTTGATCATCACATATTTTCAGTTAAGGAAAGATTGTTGTATTTTCCAAGCAGCCAAACAGGGACCATGTCTTGAAGTAAACAAATTCCTGTCAGTCTTTTATTTGCAGTAAAGAATCCCATTCTGTTAGACTCTGGTCTGGTACACTGCCTCACCTCTCAGTGTCCTGGGTGAGAATGGCCTTCTGCAACGCCACCCTGCTGGGCCCCGGGGGAAGCGCACTGGGGCTTATTGGCTTCCCGTTGGGCAGGCAGAGGGAAGGGCCCACACTGTCCACGCCCTCCTCCCCCGGGTGGGGTGCGTCAACAGGCACTCCTACCACAGTGGCTTGGGGGGGCTGCTCGGCCTCCCTCTTCACCAACCCTCGCCCACGCATCCTCGCGCTGATAAACAGAGAGAAGGCGGAAATGAGTGAAGCTTCGGCAATCACGATCTGAATACAGCTCCATCCATAAAGATAGGGACAGTAAGGATCTATTTTTATTTGGGCTCTATACTCTCAAATTTTTATCAAACAATTACAATAAGGTTAAAGTTTAGATTCTCATTTTATTTGAGGAGATGTGTGTACATCTTGATTTTAGCATTCACTTTTGAAACGCTTTAATACACAGTTCCCTTATGTCAGGGCACCAGAAATACTGGGACAGTTTAATATAATATTCAGATAAAGCAGTTACATTTAGTATGTGGTCACATATCCTTTGCATAAAACAATTGCCTGAAGTCCACGACCCATTGACCCCAACAGACACTGGCTGTCTTCTCTGGTGATGCTTGTCTGTTTTGAGGTATTTTTTCCATAACTAAACTAAACTAAATCAAATGTAAGTCATTTCCAATTAGATATTGAAGTTCATATCTTATTTAATCTAGCTTAATAAACTGCATGCATTACTGCATTGTAGTCGTTGAGCTGCAAAACACGTCCTATGACTCCAGATTACATTCGATATGATGGTTATTCTATTAATAGTTGTGCATCAGAATCACCTTTATTCAAGGCCTTTTTACACTGCATTGTTCTTAGCCCAGGGCTATCTTAGCCCCAGATGCATCCTGAAACACACACACACACACATCACCTTTCGAGCTTGACTGGACCCTCTGGCTTCTTCCCGTTCTCCGGTGCCCCTGTGGAGGCCGCCTGGGAGGGGGGAGAGGGAACGGATGGGGGGAGAGACGGTGTGGTGGTCGAGGAGGCCGAAGTCGTGACCACGGTAGCCGTCGAAGACGCCGAGGGTGGGATGGTGACCTCCTGGGCCTCCGAGGCATCCTCGCCGCAGTGGGGGCAGAAAAGCAATCCGGTCCCCAAACCCCTGCCCCTCCCGGCCCCGAGCACTGTAACGCAGCCCCGGTGAAAACGGTGTGCGATGCGCTGGTCTGGACAGCACTCCAGAAAAGTGCCCTAGGAGAAAAGAACGAGAGGGCGGAGACGCATGAGGGTCAAGTTTAGCGTCAAGACTCACACCTCATGTCCGGGCTTATATATCTCAGTAATCTTCAGGGGCCTATAACATGTTCACAGACCAGTCGGGTTTGCGTCCATGTTTAGACCTGAGAACACAGGAACGTGAAACCAATGTGAAGGTTGTGTACTTTTTTCCACTCCTAACAGGTGCTGTGCAAAACCTTACCCCGATACAGAAGTAACCACATCCGGGGCAGCAGTGATGTTTGACCATGTGGGAGCGATGGTTCTCGCACAGCACCATGAGGGAAACCCGACTGGACGGCCGCATGGTCTCCCCTTTCTGAATGATACTGGTACAGCTGACCAACTGCGGGACAGAGAGGTAAAGAGAAAGAGCACAAAGTAAAACATTCGGAAGGGTAAGGAAATGGCGATTCCAACCGTAGGTTCTGTCGATTCCATCTGAGACGCTCCATGGACGCGCACCTCTCCGTTGACACTCTCGGTGGCCATGCAGAGTCTGTCGGGACGTCCGCTGGCGCTGTCCACCCGGGGTGCCTCCATTCTGCAGCTACACAGAGGCAGCTCCTCCAGGCGCTCCGTCTCGCCGGCGTCGCTGCCTTCTAAAGGGACATACAACATGCAGATCTCCTCGGGTTACATGGTGCTGTTCACAATAGTTGTTTTCTTTGGGCACAACACTTTGCATTTCGTGCCTCTGGTTTTGGACTTTTCATTTCACAGTGTGTGGGTCTCTCTTCCTAATATAAGTTCAATTGTGACACCTGAAAGTGATTCTAGTTGTTAGGAAACAGGATCTTTCTAAGAGGGCATATAGTCTTGGTCAATTCCTATTGTCCATGGTAACACAATCAGTGCGGTTCATCCAGGAAATGGTAGCTTGTGTGATCTACGCAAACTGTGTGTTTGCAAGACATCCATTGGAGCAAATGCTACAGGAAGCGTACACCAAGATAGCGTTTGAACCTTTTGACCATGAGAGACCTCGAGGAGGGACGGGAAGACATTTACGTGAACACGCCATCTACCCACCGTGTTGAGGTGACAGTGTCAAGCCGTCTGCAGCTGTGATGTCCAGGGAGCCCAAGGCCACTTCGGTGTATTCACTGGACCCGCCTTGAGGAGGTGCTGTCAACATGGCTGGGAATTTAGACAGGAAACAGTCCGTCAACCAATCCTTCAACAGCAGATGTTTTTCAAAAGTTATTTCCATGGAGTTGGCTATCGTGAGAGGATTAATTAATGACGCATGATCAGTTGGCTGGGGATTGGAATCGGCTGATACTTGCTTCAAACAGGCGATAGGTAAATCAGCTGATCTCCCTTTCTAATGTCTAATTTGGAGAACTGACAGCTGACATAACGCAGGCAAAACTGTTGACTTTTAGCTTTTTTTATATAAATGATTCAACCAAATGAGGATGCATAATTCTTGTCCTGTGCCCACTTCATTATACAATCCTGTTTTTATACAATAATGAACCTTTTCCCCCAACATTATTTCTTTATTTTTTAAGTTAGTAATTATTATAAAAACAGTCACAGATTTTAGTAGCTAAAAATATTTGAGTGTAGGTTATTCATTTATTTCCGCAGTAATTTGGGCAGGCAGAGATGCACTTTAAGCACTATGTTCATCTGCAGCTATAGGTTGTGAAAGCGCCGGACCAACTTAAGTGCACAACACTTATTTTTTATGGATACATAGATCTATCAAAGTTAAAAATACTCAATAAAAGATTTCATGTTTATTTCGTCACAAAACGTTAATTCTCTACACCACAAAAAGTAAGTGAAAAATAAAATTACATTATCAACTCAAATGATTAACTTCTATTCCATTAAATGTAGTTCTATGGATTGTTTCCAATCCGAAATGCATAATCCATGTCGACAAACCTTTAAAAACAGCCCCCAGTTGACACTGATAATAAAATGCTTTGTTTCCCCTTGGTCAGTTGGCTGCTCACCTCCACCTGCCTCTACGCCGTCAGCTTTCTCTCTCCCTTTGCCCCGCCCTGGGTGGGTCCAAGGCGACTCGTTCCTCCCTTTGCTCCTCTGGCCTGGCCTCTGTGGATCCGACTCGGAGCTCTGAGGTTAAAGAGGGCATGGAAATGTTCATACATAAAATGTTCTAATCCGGAAAATTGTTAATGGGAAGACTGACGCCTGGTGACTGACTGCACCTACAAGTTCTGACAAAAAAACGTATTAAATTACTCACGTTATCGGACATGTTGGCTGACTCTTCTGCATCTCTTTCATGAAGCCTATCCTCTATTCCACCATCTTCAGACTGCAAAATTTAAAAAGGTTGGTATACATATGTTAAAGAGCCGCAACATAGATCCAATACTAACTGGATCTGTTTGTAAATAATACTAATTGGGGTGCGGCTCCAATAGTCAAGTTAAGTCCATGGCGAGCGTGTTAATACTAGCGTGTTAATACTAGCGTGTTAATACTAGTGTGTTAATACTAGCGTGTTAATACTAGCGTGTTAATACTAGCCAAAGTCTGATTCTCCAACCTTGCTGTCTGAATAGGCTGCATCCGCTTCGTCCCTAGCATAGGGGTTGTAGAGCAGAAACTCGTCCTCGTCTGCACCCTCATCCAAATCCTTCAGCCAGCTGTTGCGCCTTTTTGCCGCCTCGAGGAGAATGCGATCCGTCTGAAATGAAAACAAGAAAAAGGATGAGTAACAACTAAAAGTCATTATAACTCAAATTCTTAATAATTCAATGTGGTATAACTCAATATCTCAACATGAGATTTGTTAGCAACTATTATCTCCATGGCACTAGTCGTTTGTTTTATGTACAAAGATGGGCATTATAAAGAACTGACCAGGCCCGCTAAACCCAACGTACCTTCTTCTCTGCTCCGATCGTGCTCTCTGCCTTCTCAGGTGTAATGTCAAGGCCCAGCTTTCTCCTCTTTGCCACTACTGAGTAAGAGACACATGCAATGAAATGGATCATAGTTCCAACTGAAGGGGAAATGTAATTTGCATTAAGTCGATCTAAACTGCGTGCGATATGCGGACACTGACCAGATTCGGCGTCTGTCGTGAAGGTTGCCGTGGCTTCTGTGGGCATTACTGGTACGATTGCCGACTCAATGCACCTAACCTGAAAGGCAAGTAGTGAATTGGCTAATGTAATAAAAGCAAAACAAATATAAAGAAAGACGAGAGGTAAAATACTCTCTTGACATAATTGTCTATATATTTAAAAAATAAGGAACGTACAGTAATGCAATGTCATACCCATGGCATAACCTCACATATAATGGCTATCAGCATTCAGGATTCAAGCCATCGGGTTTATAAGAGGCCGTATAGCACAAGTATGACATCACATCTATTTGTACTGCTCTGTGTTGGTAACTGGTTTGTAAGAGCAATAAGGCATCTCCACAATAGATGCGGTAGACTGGCCATATACCACAGCCCCTCGTGCCATTACTTACAACCCTGTTTCCAAAAAAGTTGGGACGCTGTGTAAAATGGAAATGAAAACAGAATGCAATGATGTGCCAATCATTTAAACCCTATATTTAACAGAAAAAGTACAAAGTTCAAAAACAACATATTAAGTTCAAAGACAACATACTACTACGAGCCATTGTCTTAAGCAGACTCACCTGTGTTGGGGGTGGTCTGTTCATGGTCTTGCGAGCGCGATGTATCTTTACAGCCTGGCCAGGGATTGAATGGGAAGAGGATGAGGACAGAGGCGACATGTGAGGTTTACTTCCTGGTCCAGAGACACTCATTTTTGCTCTTCCAGAAGGAGAGGAAGCAGAGGTAGAGGGGGGGGAGAGGGAAGGGGAGGACGTGGGTGGAAGGCTCTTCGCTGCATGTCCTGGTGGGG
>JACXGI010000752.1:69799-118363 GCA_016801175.1 Esox masquinongy | reverse complement strand
AACATTTCTAAAAATCCTTTTTTTGTATTGGTCTTAAGTAATATTCTAATTTTCAGAGATACTGAATTTGGGATTTTCATTAGTTGTCAGTTTTAATCATCACAATTAAATGAAATAAACATTTGAAATATATCAGTCTGTGTGTAATGAATGAATATAATATCAAAGTTTCACTTTTTGAATGGAATTACTGAAATAAATCAACTTTTTGATGATATTCTAATTATATGACCAGCACCTGTATATAGTTCATAACACAAAAGAGTTAAGTGTTACAACCTAAAAAATATCAGTTATAAAGGGGACTATGTCACTACTCTTAGTAGTATAATTACAGAAATACTTCAAGTTGAGTTACTCAAATGACATGTGGTAAATAGTTTCCGCAAAAGAATTTGAGTTAGCTCAACTCATGACTTTTTGCAGTGTCCAGCCTGAATACTGTTTTGTTTCTGGTGTGTTTCTGGTCACTGGTCCAAACATTGCCTGGATTACAGGTCAAAACATAGCCCAGATTACAGGGGGATTAAAAACCGGGAGTGTAATTAGCCTCGACGGACATATTTGAATAGCTTGCATGGTATATGTTTATCCAAACCCTTTCAGCGTACCTATTCCTAGAGCTGCCGTAGGAAAGCAAGCACACCCACGAACACCGTTTACCAAGGTCTTGTTATTGACTATTGCTGTGCATGTATCGCCCCAAAATAATTACACCACATATTCCTGCTTATCATCGCTGGCAACCTCTCTCCAGAAATTAATTCTGGAATCTCATTAGTTATTTATAGCCTAGGTCATTAAAGTGTAGTAATATCCATGGAGTGGCTGGGGCTAGGAGCAGACGGTGCAGCCGCATAAAAGAGATGCTTGGCGCGACGGAGAGCACGAGTAAGCTGACAGCATTCCTACTGTTGCTGAAATATTTAGGTGGCAGTTATTATGGCCTAGCCGGCTATGTGTTGCTAATCAGGACCCAGCTAATGGTCATAGAAGTGACTTCAAAATTAGAGCAGGAAGAATAAAACATTTTTTAAATAAGAGACCTAGGTGTAATCTGACACCTTGTAGGATGTGCTGACAGAAAACACTCCGAAAACATTATTGAAACGTTGTACTGGGAACACAAACCGGCTTGTCCACAGGTGCCCCTCACACGAACAACATGCCCCCCGGGGCTGGCATGGTGTGAGGCCATTGTTTAAGCAGAAGCCCAGCACCCAGTGACTAATCACACTGTCAATCAACTGTATATAACTACCAGCAGAGGGCTTGGACACTGGGGAGTGTGAAGAAATGACACAGACAAACACAAACACACCTACATACATGCATACATTAGGGGCTTGCGACAGAGGTCGCATGTACTACTATGTCAGAACACATCTGTGCATATTATAATGTAAAAAAAAGCTGAGGCATCTGTGCATATTATAATGTAAAAAAAGCTGAGGCTTCCATGCCGAACGGTGAACACACCAGTCTGTAGATAATGAAAGGGAGAATGTGTCTCCACTTCAACGCATTTGAAACTTGTTCCATATTTATTCCCCACTGTGATTGTCATGCTGCTGGAACTGCATGCTGGGAGAGCTAATTAGCACAACCAACCTCTGCATGCCCATACGACAATATCCTGCCGTACACACACTGCAGACGTGTCCACACAACACACACCCAAAGACGCACAAATGCGGGCACACGCACTCACTGACGTACACACGCAACATCATCTCAAACACAGCACACATATTCTTATTAGATGAGGATCAATCATCTGCTCACATTGGGTAATCACAATTTAATTTCATGCATTTAAAATTGTAATTTGTTTATTGTTATACCCCAAACTGTCATTACCACATGAAAACGTGCCACTGGGTGATTGTCACAAATCCAGTTTGAACATGTCTGTTAGAAAACCACGAGGCATCCACAAAAATAAAGCATCATTTATTCTGAGAGCCAAAATGTTGTGTTAGTGGAAGTGTATTGTTTTCATTGTGCCCTTGAGCAATGCATTTAACCCAAATTACTCCTGTAAATTACTAGGCATATGTGTCGACTAAATGACAAACCCCTGCCTTGGCATGGAAGTTACTTTAAATTGTATTATAATCATTATTTCATAGAAATTCAGATTTTTAAGCAAACATTTTTTTTTATTTGGGGGGTATGTTATGGTAATAAGAATTTGTTGAAATTGTGGTCAAATTGTTTATATCTGATGATAATTGCAGGAAATAAATGACTAAATATATCATCTAACTGAGCCAAATGTTTATTTTGGTGAAAAAAAATACACTTTAGAATGTTTTACATGTCAGTTTGCAAGGAAAGCAGATTCCAGCTCACATATTGCTGTTTTATGAAGATCCGCCATCTTGGCAACAGTACATTTCATCATTTCCACTAATGATTTACAGAGGTGTCCAAGCTCTTTAACCTTGGGCCAGTGCAGGGCTGCAGGCCCAGGGTGGAGGAGGCAAGAGAGCCATTGACATTAATTGAGTACGGTGCAGGTTGCTCCCTTTAAGTGGCCAAACCATATGGTTACTGGTGATTAGGCAGACATTAACTTTATCTGACAGAATTGCAAGCTGATTAGCAAGCATAGTAAGGTGAGGATCATTGACATAACAGGCCTTGGCCGGGGCATACGCTTCCTCACTCACACTTCAATCTGCGGGAGACCAGAAGACTACTTCCACTAATAGAGTATGACTGGCATAGAAGTCAGTGAGGGGACAAATGAACCTTTTTCTGCTATACTTTTTGAGACCACTTTTACTAGGCTAGTCAACATTCCTGTTCAAGACCATCCTCTATCTCGTAATAAGTCATAAATAAAAAGATCAATTTATACGGGAGGTCTGTACATAGTGTGGTCCGATTACAATTTATAAAAAAAAAAAAAGACTTCAAGCTTGTGACGCTACAAACTTCTTTAGATAAATATGCAGCTTCTATTTACTCTGATGGTAAATAATGTTAGTGTAATTGTTTTGTCACTAACTGAAAATAAGAATTGAATCATTCTAACTAATTCCACTTTAATGAGGATGCAAACATGATTAATGTAATGATAACAAAACTGAAAGGTCAATGTGTTTAAAGGGATAGTCCAAATAATCCAAAAATCTAAATAATATATTTTTTTCTAAAAATTCCCCTGCCAAAAGTTATTCCAGAATGCACAAAGAGTCATTTTTCCAATGAATGAAAACTGTTCATCCCACTACAGCAAAGCTGCATTGCGGAAAACTACTCCAAAACAATTCAAACTACATTCAGTAATATGTCGCGGTAGCACACATTTTTTAAGTTGTACACTGACCAAATGGCTGGCAGAATTTGGTCAATCCAAACTGGCACTAGCGAACTACTTCCTATAGCCACTCAACACAGCTTCTGTTCTTCAGCAATGACGTCATCGGGGTGAGAGCGAACTTTAACTTCCAGAAGCTACATGAGCTGAAAGTTTTTCTAACTTGCTCATTATTATGAATATCGTCTGTGGACTTTTTATCATTGTGGAAAATGCTGTGATCGTGTTTTGTTTGCAAAGAAAGGTGCAAGGGACCAGGCAGAGGAGACTTGGTGTTTCACTTGTTGCCATATCTTAACCCAGACATGTAACACTTCATTCTACCATTGACATACGATTTAGTTAGATATAGAGGTATATTGACTCTTGTAAAAGCTACTTAGGTGGCTAAATAAATGAAATCATATACATTTGATGTCTACCATTGTGTGATTAGCTCTGTTGAAATCAATTGAATATAAAAGTTTAGCTTTGAGCTAAAGCCTCCGAGTCCATGTTTATGCACCAAAAACAATGGACCAGGCGGTAGGTTTACATTCAAGGGGTTTAGCAGATTAGCTCAGTTCAGATACACATGACTGAATGAATAGAGATGTGACAGTTTTTGCATGTTGCTCATCATACTATAGATGATGCAAAAGCATCATCTTCAGTCTGATGTACAACAGGCCTAAACAGTGCATTTTTGGATGTACAATCACATTATGAAACTTAGAAACATAGTTGGCCAAAATACGGTCATCAGATAAATACAAGCCTGATTGGCTATGTCCAGCAAAGTTTAGCAACCAAGATTACTGCTTGAATCAAAACAGAAAGATAGCACTTTTGACTACAAACAGATCGGCTGTTCAAAAGACATTGGTTATGGACTCGTCAATATAAAAAAACCTACAGTCAACATGAGACATTCTAAAACATCCTCAGCAAATGAATTTCAAAGGGGTTAGCTAACAACCAGGTGTTTGTCTTGCTAGGTTGGACATACACTTTGATGCTAAATGTAGTTTTTAGTATGCCTGATTGTTTTTTCTTTTTAAGCATACAAATAAAGCACTTTTAATTGCCCCATGTATGGAATATGCTATCCAAATAAATAGCCGTGCCTTATACACTTGTTTGCTAATATTAAGTAGCTACTTACTCTTTTGAGAGCTGGCATTTGGGTCCCTCTGGCCTAGAATGTAATTTCCAGTTATTTTTTGGAATGTAAAAAAAAAAAAAGTCTCCACCACCCCCAGGAGTAATGAGGCAGGTAAAATCCAGATGATCAACCACACATCTTGGAACAAGTTCATCTTCAGGGACTGGGTCCTTCATGTTCTCCAACATTGGAATCAATAAAAGCAACGAAAGCATTCCGTTTCGGTTGGCATTACATTGCACGATCCACAGCTACACCACCATCCTCCGGACATTCTGGGCAAGGGTTGGGGATTAACTGGTTCACCATCTCCTCCATCGCCAGCTGCAGTCCTAGCCTCTAGCTCGGTCAATTCATCCTGTGTGAATTCTCGTTCGAACAAGTAAGATTCTATCACCCGGAAAAAGTCTTCCTCCTGGTTGTATTCAGAGTCAGACATGATACATACGTATTTTCCTTTGTCTCTCAAGCAAATAAACTTTGACTTCCCAGAATATCAACAACAAAAAAATAGGTAACTTGCATTCTAGCTAGAGAATACTAACTTAAACAACACCACTAGTCATACTTAGGAGTAGTTTTCCACTTGCAATGCAGCTTTGCTGTAGTGGGACTAACAGTTTTCATTCATGAATTTGGACAATGCTAAGAACGCTAATTACAGCCTGGGACAGAGCATGTGCATTCTCAAATGACTTTTGGTAAGTGAATTTTTAGAAAAATATGATTTTTGGATGAACTATCCCTTTAAAGCATAACGTCTCACTTGTAGTCTACTGTATCAACAGAAATTCAACTTTAGGCCTTCCAGGCAGACTTGGGGATTATCTCAAAGTGATATTTCTATTTGTAGGTCTATGTCCCTAATGTTGCAAAATATGTAACAGCAATGCAACAATGATGGGTTCATTAATACATACACAAACTAAACTAATTCCTAAGTCTTGTTTACACTGCTGAGGCAAACATACTTTTCAACAGCTATGTTAGCTCTGATTAATCATTCTAAAACATCCTGATTTAATGTGTGTCGTGTTATCTTGTTCCACTAATATTTTTCAGTTAACACGCAACGCATCCGTCTCACCCCTCAGGCCTTGTTCAGTCCTTCTCACCACCGCCGCATGGAGCTCATGCTCCAACTTTCCGAGTGCAAGTGAAAAGGCACCTCATCGGGAGAAAAAAAAAACCTAACATACACAATTTGTTTTTCCTATCCTTGTGGAGAGAAAACCTTGACGCGTACCCTAACCTAACACTAATGTCTTACCCTAAACCTAGCCAAAAAATAAGCCCAATTCTGACACTAATCCCATTTGAAGGTTTTACCCTAATCCTAAACCCCAAAATGAAAATATATCTTTGCCTGGTGGGGACCGGAAACATGTCCTATTGAGGGCACATTCTTCATGGTTTACAATCACTGTGATGACCTTTGGTGCTAACTCAGTCTGTAAAATGAAAACATGCATTCACCTTTGGACACTCCGACCTCTGTCCCAGTCAGCTGAAGGCTTCAGGAAAAACCTACATGGGGCACTTCATTGTAAATGAGGCATTAAGACAATCCATTCACGCATGGATAATGTTAAAGCAAAGTCAAATCTTGAAAAATGTCTTGGATGACCATGACATGTCTTATTGCCCACAGCATTAGCAACGTGAGAAACTAATGAAGCCAAGGTTACAAGGTTGATTTAAATGTCCTACTACTTCCAGCTATGCGGGCTGTCTGGTGAATAGCTGGCAGTACTATTTCAGAACAACCTACTACCACGTTGGGTGAGATTACCCCATATATCTTATTGTTTTAATTACTTGTTTCTTATTCATGACAATATGTATGTGAATTTCACCACAGAAAACCGGCGTGTCGAATGTGCATCTTCATTCTTTTACCCACATTAGATTAGTAACAAGTTTGTTCAATGTGTGCTAGGGGATATCAAATTGAAATCCCTGACTAGTTAGAATGCTCCCAAGTACACATTCTTTCACACTTAGCATTCCGAGTTGCGAGCCAAGATATAGGCTGCCTGCATGATAATCGTCATCCGCCGAGATGTGGAAAGGAAATATATAAATAAAGGAACAATTAACTAATAAAAGACAAAAAGTGGATATGGGAATACAGAACCCTCATGCCAACAGAAGGATTGTCAAACCCTGATTGCTCAATTTAGCTTTCACCAAAGGACTTCTCCAGCCCAGCTCTTTTCGACAAATTATTACTGCGCGGATCTTTCGCTCCCATGTAATTGGTGTATTCCTGGTTGAGGAGCGACAAAGTACGTGCGTGAATTCATGCACGCTTGTGTGCGTGTCAGTGTGCCACACTGAAACAGGCTAAGAGAATCATGGCAGTGGGGCTGGGTGGCCATTGGCACTTCAGATGGTCTTGAGGGCCCGTGGCAGGGAACCTCGACAGACGGCGGGAGTCATCCCAGACCTCAAAACACTGCCTAAACCCAAGTTTGTTTTGGGAGAGTGACAAGTGAAAATAAGCCAGCCTCCAGGCTACACTCCTGGCAACGGTCAGGGTTTGAAAAATGGAAAGGAGATAGTGTTTATATAGTAGAGTAGACTTAGTCCAAGAACAATACGATTTACATACAAAAAATAATTTATTAAAAAAATCTTATTCAACAATGCCTGTACATGAATGGTGCGGACTATAGATGATGTAAGAAACTTTTTTTTAGGATCCAAAATGTTGTTCTAAACATTCGCGGCATCTTGAGTCAGAAGTTTTCATTAAATGCAAAAGGAACACAGTGATGGGTAAAATAAAAGGAAGCAATCAAATCTAGTATCAAGAGAGAGAGTGGACTGTATTCGTTAAATATCATTCTTCACAACTCAGCAAATCCAAAATGAGATTGTCTGGAACACTACAGGAGGAATACTAGTTGGATCTCAAGGGATTGTGGTTCTCACTGTACTGGTAAACAACAGCAGGCTAAGTACGAGCTTGTGATTCATCACTTTTCCACAATGAAAAACGAAATGTGAATTTGTATTTTAATTTCAGTGCCCTTAATAAACCCTTGATGATAAAATACAGAGGAATGTCCTCATAAATAAAACATAGTGATATAACAGCAATGGTTGGTCAGAGAGCACCCTCCCACTAACTCCTCTTCACGCCGAGTCTATAGCCCTAGGATAAATGATGTGTATTCTGGGTCCCCAAAGGTTGAGGAAAGAATCTAACTTTAATGAACTTAATGTCTAATTTAAAGCCCTTTTCTTGCTTACGGCTTTGAAATCCTTTCCGACCGAGCTGTGAGGCTTCTCCCTGCGCAGTTGTTTCTACTTTATTTGAAGTTGGTCTAATCTGTGTGTGCAATCCTCTGAGTCCACCTTTCCTGAAAGATGTCAAATCTCTTCCACAAAACTTACTTTTTGTGTGAAGTCGATGAACAGAAGCCAATGAGCCATGAATCCAAAGAATTGGAGGATAAAGTTGTATACTTTATTCTATTATTCCTTTCCTTCTTTTCTGTTTATAAGATTAAAGGTAATATATGCTATAAAAAGCCTGATGAATGACCTTTAGCGTCCAAAATAAAGTTATGACCATGGTCAAAAAGTGACAAAATGTTAATACGCTGAAACATTGGAGTTCCATAAGGGTTCTTTGGCTGTCCTTCTCAGGGTTCAGCAACCTGAGGCATGTGTGCCAAGATTTGCACATAAGGGTATTATACTTATACCTCGCATAAAAAAAGAAAATAACATGTAAACTGTCAAGCTTTCACATTGCTAGCAGCTGGCGAGCCTTCTTTTATTATTATATTAAAGTCCAAAATTGCATCAGCATAGAAAAAAGTGGTCAGCTTTTTTAGTGCTACAACCAAAAAAACGATTTGTTTTACTAAATGGCCAGACTGTTTGGTTTATCTCTTTTGAAATTATTGTTTGTCAGACCTCAAGTGTATAGCGTCATTTTGAAACAAGAGAAAAAATTCACGGATGATGTAGACAGGGCTGATGAAATCAGGAGGGCTGTGCCAAGGTATGAAAAGAAAGCAGTGTGTTCAAGAATCTATGTACAGGGGGGAAAAAAAACAACTATTCAAGCTACAGATAGGAGTGGAGATTGTGGCAGTACATTGAGAGCTTCTGTACGGTTTAGCCAGGCAGGTAGTTAGACTGTACATGTGAAAATAATAACTTTGAAGTGGATCAGTAGAAATCGGTACGACACACAAGATAAAGTAAAACAGTAGGTTTAGGGCAACCTACTGTTTTAGTTCTAGGAAAAACGCTTTTTGGTTGCAAGAGAGAACGTGGGTACTATAGGGTCATAGCTGTAACCAGTGGTTCAGCCTGGAATAAATAGTTCAACCAGGAGAGACACAGCAAAGAACCCTTGGTAAAATATTTTTTCTTTCATGAAGAAACAAATAAATGATAGCATTTAGCTTAAAGAACAGGCAATAAAACTTTTGTTTGATTCCTCTGCAGAACAAAGGACACAGAACATGCCAATGTCAGGGTGCATTCAGTACAAGAACCACATGAGCTATCTTGTCGAGAATGGCAGTTATGATAATAGCCATCACCATTAACATTTCTCAGTTATTAACTTTGGAAGCTTCCAGATGTTTCACAAGCAGCCATTTTGGATAATGTTTCCTTTCTCAAGGATACAAGCTCATTCTAAGACTGGGGATGTGACCTTTCAGTTTACAGTGAAACGTTCAAATTACTTCACAAAGCGACAGCTTGTTCAGTTTAACTTCACCTGTAGGAAGAACACTAATGTAATGTTTTCACAGAAGTTATTTAACATCAGTAAGTCAGTGATAAAACACAATATAAACACAGTTCAACGATTATGAGTCTTTCAAGGGCAGCTGTTCTTTACTTCGCCATCAAAAACGTTTCAATAACAAAACAAAACGAGCGTGTCCATTGTCTCGCAACTTTTAATAAAGACAAGGCGGATGCTTCAACTTCAGAAGATGTTCTCTACACATAAATCATTGTTATGTCTAACTGATATCATGTCACCTGAAAAGGCGTAGGAACACACTCCCTCTGTTCATCAAGCAAAAGAAGTTGAAGGGTTGTGTTAACCTTCTGTTCCACCCCACACCCTATACTCAGCAGACCCATATAACCCGCCTTTATCACTGTCCCCAGTAAAAACCAAAGCCAATATCCAGTTTGCAACATTGGCCCCACGATCAGCTCCTTGGAGACACCATGTCCATGTTCCTTGGTCGGAACAGAGTGGATGGGTTGGGGAGGGATGGATCTCGCCCTTCTCCGTGGAACCTCCCTGATGAACTCATTAGGTAGCCAGGACCCACCACTCACGGGGCCATTAAGTAGATTGACCAGAGTTGAAAATGACTAAGACATTTTCTTCCCTGTCTACCAATAATGGGCCAATCAGCCTCCTGGGGTTAGCTCCAGACTCCACGCACCAGACACTCGACTCTGATTCGGTTCAGGCCTCCATTGTGCCACTCTTTACGGCATAATGAGCCTGCTAGTTGTATCATTAACACAGGGTATGATTTCTATTTGATTTTCTATTCGGGGTGTTTTAAAAGTGTCTTCTGGGCCTCCAAAGAAGCAGAGGTATTGTTAAGAACACTTTTAGCTAGAAGTTGTCTTTCCACCTCCGTCAATTTTCCCCTCTTTACCTTGTTTTAACCCACCTTTCCCAAGTCCCTTCCCACTCACAAGACAGGCAATATGCTTGAACTCATACTAATTACAGGTCTTTGACCAATAGTGTGTTTCATTTTCCCTCCCTCTCTCCTACAACCCTACCCACTCCTACCTAGAGGGCCTTACACCGTTACAATCCTCTCTCCATATAGTTCTCTCTCTCCATCTCTCACTCACTCTCTCTCCTATCATATCCCATATTTTCATATCTCCCTTCTGCAAAATCCGACACTATCCTGACGCCAATTCTTTGACCTGACTGCTTTTGTCCCTTTCCGCCTCCTTTGACTCCTGTCCTCTTTCCTCAGGGCTGGCCTGGCCTCCCCTGTTGGCTCAGTGGCTGAGTGAATCACTTCATGCTGACGTCACAGGGCTGCAGGCAGCTGAGTGAGAATCGAGCAAAACTAAACTTTCGGAGGTCATAACATCCTTCCACTAACTCCTCACTACCGTCACTTCATCTGTGTGTACTGCAAAAGTCACTTTATATCACTTTCCTTTTCAAGCCTCTGCCTTCAACCCAGAAACACATTGCTCTACCCCATCTGATTTGTCAACCACAGAAAAAAAGGTGGACAGCATTCAGAATTCATTCTCTCAGCCTTGTCCACTGGTCCCTCTCACCCAGAACAACCATATGCCTCTTCTCTCCACTCTTTCTAGATGAAATCTTGCAACTAGTAATGTCCAGCCACCCGACAACCTGCCCAGGTGACCCCATCCCCTTGTCCCTCCTCCAGCCCTTCTACCTGTTAAATTCATCATTGACCTCAAGCTGCCACCCTCAGGATAACCACAGACCAGTATCCTTTCTCCTTCCAAAAAACTCACTGTCTCTGACCAACTCTCTCATTGTCTTTCTCAGAATTATCTTGTTGACCCTAGTCAGACTTCAAAACTTGCCCCTCAGAAGAGACTGCTCTCCTCTGTCAGTGAGGTTGTCTGCTCTACCAAGCTGACAATGAGTGCACCAAGATCGATCTGGTACCTTTCACACTGTGAACCATCAGATCACGTTGAAATCTCAGACTCTGTTTACTTGCTGGTTTTCATCCTACCCGGCAGGTCACACTTTTGTCATTCCTTCTTTTCTGACGCCAACTTTTTCACATACATCTCTGCATACTTAGGAGATATTTCTGGTTGGATGTCAGCCCTCAAGCTCAAACACAACAAGACAGACCAGATCTTCCCACCGTGGAATGCCTACCGGCTCCAAGACCTCTCCATCTCGGTCGACCACTCCACAGTATCCTCCTCTCAAACTAGTTTGAAGCTTGGCATGAGCATAGACAACATTGCAAAATATGCAGTGACACACTCCTGCATGTTCCTGCTCCATGACATCCATACTGTGTGACCTTTCTGGAGGTCTGGAGACATGCTTGGCCAGTCCATCACCTTTACCCACAGCTTCTTTAGCAAGGCAGTGGTCGTCTTGGAGGTGTGTTTGGGGTCGTTATCATGTTGGAATACTGCCCTGCGGCCCAGTCTCCGAAGGGAGGGGATCATGCTCTGGTTCAGTATGTCACAGTACATGTTGGCATTCATGGTTCCCTCAATGAACTGTAGCTCCCCAGTGCCGGCAGCACTCATGCAGCCCCAGACCATGACACTCCCACCACCATGCTTGACTGTAGGCAAGACACACTTGTCTTTGTACTCCTCACCTGGTTGCTGCCACACACGCTTGACACCATCTGAACCAAATAAGTTTATCTTAGTCTCATCAGACCACAGGACATGGTTCCAGTAATCCATGTCCTTAGTCTGCTTGTTTCAGCAAACAGTTTGCGGGCTTTCTTGTGCATCATCTTTAGAAGAGGCTTCCTTCGGGGATGACAGCCATGCAGACAAATTTGATGCAGTGTGCGGCGTATGGTCTGAGCACTGGCAGGCTGACCCCCCACCCCTTCAACCTCTGCAGCAATGCTGGCAACACTCATACGTCTATTTCGCAAAGACAACCTCTGGATATGACGCTGAGCACGTGCACTCAACTTCTTTGGTCGACCATGGCGAGGCCTGTTCTGAGTGGAACCTGTCCTGTTAAACCGCTGTATGGTCTTGGCCACCGTGCTGCAGCTCAGTTTCAGGGTCTTGGCAATCTCCTTATAGCCTAGGCCATCTTTATGTAGAGCAACAATTCTTTTTTTCAGATCCTCAGAGAGTTCTTTGCCATGAGGTGCCATGTTGAACTTCCAGTAACCAGTATGTGGGAGTGTGAGAGCGATAACACCACATTTAACACACCTGCTCCCCATTCACACCTGAGACCTTGTAACACTTACGAGTCACATGACACCGGGGAGGGAAAATGGCTAATTGGGCCCAATTTGGACATTTTCGCTTAGGGGTGTACTCACTTTTGTTGCCAGCGGTTTAGAAATTAATGGCTGTGTGTTGAGTTATTTTGTGGGGACAGCAAATTTAACCTGTTATAAAAGCTGTACACTCACTACTTTACATTGTAGCAAAGTGTCATTTCTTCAGTGCTGTCACATGAAAAGATATATATAATCAAATATTTACAAAAACGTGAGGGGTGTACTCACTTCTGTGAGATACTGTATATATTTTTCATACATTTAGTCCAACTGCATGATATGGCCACATAATGTAGGATTTGTTCAATAGTGAACTTTTGGAAACAAGACTAGTTGGTATTTTTATTTTATATATATATAAAAAAATATTCTATATTTGGAATATAGTAGGCAGCCCTGAATAAAATGACACTTTGTCATTTGACATGAAAATGAATAAATGAGCCAAGTATGAATTATTGTGACAGTGCAGAAACAAAGGAATTGGTCAAAGGGCAGTGTATACCAGTGGATCCTAATTAGATGTTTCGTTAAGTTTGTTTTTTACAGCATGTAGCTAGCTTGCATGTATAACCTTGATGCTTCATCAACTCCTCTCTGATTTGGAAGATACAGTGGCAGAGACAATGATGTAAACCTACACCAGCACCGGTATGAGGCTGTGCTAGCTACATTTCCTCTGATTAAGCGCATTTAGCGAGCTGCTAAATGCACCCAGTCAGTTAACTAGGTATTAGCAGCTAGGAAGATGTATTTTAGCCACAACTTGCTAAGAAATACACTCAAACGCTTGTGGATTTATATTAAGAAAATGGAAAAGCGTTGTCGTTGTCATCTGACCATGCTGGCTGTAGAGTGAAACGCAAGTCAAGTGACAACGAGTGACGGGGGGAAGTCAGCAAGAAGGGGAGAGGAATAGAAAACAATAAACAATAGACATTACACCTGAGTTGCGTAATACATTAACAAACCAAACACTGCAATAGTGTAAAATCTAAGGTTACAAGTTATAACTGACAGATCATAATGTTCATAAAACTTTCTAAAAAAAAATTGGACCATTTAAAATTGAAACTAATACTTAATTCTTCACCATCAAATAATAGAATCCCTAAAACATCATTCATAATCTGATTATGATGCCACAGTGCAGTGAAATGTTGTTAAATATAATGTTCATGAGCCCTCTCCAAGTGTAGCAACACTTTATTGGAACACATTAATTCAAACTAACATTGAGTGAACATGAAATCCCTAAATTGATGGATGGAATTACTCTGCGTCAAACAGTGTTCCTCTACTTAAGGGCAATTCAAGTATATTCTGTCTTGCAAGGACTCACCGCAAACACATTAGCTGGCTATATTGATGTTGCCTCTAGACACATTTCTAGCTGTTTGCCAACTATTGGTTAGCACATGGAGAAAGGAAGCTGATCTTAGATCTGTACCTAAGGGATATTTACCACACAAGCAAAGAAATACAGCAGCACAGCCTCTGTTTACAAGACCGGCGTCTTGCAAACCCCATGACAGTTGGCAAGAGTCATTCAATGTGGGGACACAACAAACTCCTTTCTTTAGATATTTTATCCCATTAAACCTGCTATAACACCAGCCTCTTTCCAATGCAAGCTTCTGCAATGCTGCTAAGGTTATACTAGACTTTCTCTCCGAAGAGAGGTGGACTTACAAAGCAATGACAATAAAGGGATTCATTCCAGATGAGCTACTTGTATAGATAGACAGTGTGAGAGAAAGTGGTGGGGAGGGCGAAAGAAAGGAAAAAAGGAAGAGCCAGAGAAGGTTTTTTAGTTGTTCTGACAGGGACAAATTCATTCAGTCATTGTACAGCCTACCTTGCAGAGGAAGCTGATGTGAAAGCCGAAGGTCTGAGCATTCCGGGAGCCAGCGTTCATGTAGTTGCCAACCAGCAGCACCATCTCCAGCAGCTTGCTAAAGCTGTCGCTCTTCTTCACCTCCTCACAAGCGAACGTCACGTTCATTATGTCCGGTCGGATGTTGTTCACCTGCTCTTCAAAGGTCAGCTTGAAGAGGATGCCATTAAGGCGTGAGCGCAGCAGCTTCACAGAGCTCATCTAGAGGAAAAACCCAGAGATATTTGGTTATGACTCCTTAATGAAGACTATCTGGTGGTTTCATAAGGCTATCTTAAGTCCTGACTATGTGTATGCAAGGGTTGCCAGACTTCATTGACAGTATACAGAAAAATCACCTGCAGACTCCTGATAAAAACACCCAAATGCTTTTTCAATACAACCCTATGTGTAAATCTGTAAATTTTTTGCCAGTACACTGTCATTTAAAATACCCCAATTTGACGGGAAACCGCCCCATCTGGCACCACTGGTCTGTGTGAGTGGGTGTGTAAGCTCTATATGTATAGCTCTATTACAAATGTATCCAAAATAAACCCATTGTGAAATGATGGCGTTGTCCGAAGTTACTGTAAATTACATTGCATTCAACTTTTGTAGCTAGTCCTTAATAGAAAACATGTGTTGTCTGGCTTTCTAAGCTAGACAGAAATCCCTCCATCAACTATGGCATTAATCATATCTGATGACATTATCAAGCAGTGATGGATGACTGAACAACATCTAGGACCAAATAAGACCAGACAGTTTCCCATCCATTTCCCATCTGCACTTTCATTTGGAAAAAGAGAATTCATGGGCTATGAAACAGATATGCTGATAAATAATATAATCCAATCAATAGTTTTTTTTTGTTTTTTCTCTGCCTGTAGCGTTTATGTGTCTTTCAAAAAGAAAGAAAAATAGTCAGAAAACAGGAGATACAGCAAGTGGAGCAGTTGAACCAGCGGTTGGCAACCTTCGCCAATATGGCACAGATTTCTGCATAATTTGACGCTTTGAGCCAGCTTTTCCTAGACCCGGTCCTGATGTTTCATTACAGCTCAAATGTATTCGTGTTTACGAGCAAGTTGTCTATCAAACCAAAGTCATTGTGCCCCCACATCCCGTTTTCTTCCCTGACCCTTGATTTGATTTCTCTGTACGCCATAAGAGGGAAATCACAATAAAAGGAGGGTGACAGCTGTAGTGGGAGTGGAGGCTGAAAGTGACTTATTTCCCTCAGGAGCCACTGTGTTTCGTGGCGGTGTTGATGAGGTAGCTTCACCAGCGGTAGCGCTATATTACCAGCGCGGAATTACGCTTGATCGCTGGGGGGAACTGTCACACCTTTCTTCATTACACCCTCAAAGAGTCACAAACACAGAAACACAACACTCCAAAATATGCAATTGTGCGGAATGAGCGTGAAATGAGCCACAGCACGTCTACCCATAATTTTGCGCTACCATATTATTGTAAACCCATTGGGTTGCCCAAGAACACACTTATAGCAACAACCCGGGAGAGCAACGGCCAGCGGAGAATAAACTTGAAGACACAATGAAAAAGTTATGTTTAATTTACTAGGGTTATGAAAGTATAACATATCCTTGATGTTGATAAAATATCTTATAGTGATATCCATTTCTTCACAAAATTAAAACCAAAGTTAAAAAAAAACAGCCAGTAAAGTGACAATTGTAAAAAAATAAAATAAACAAATGCAACAATTATGTAAGGTTAGTCAGTGGAAAATAAATGTTTTAGCAGCTACTCAACTAGCTAGAATTGCATTGAAGAGAAGGAGTATGAGAAGCATAGCAGAAATTCAAGCAGGCAATGAGGGAATCGCCATAACAGGTGCATCTAAATGATGAGAGGAGTAGAGTGACTTAGCTGTCCAAGGTAACTTAAGGTTTGCTATTTATAACCTTTTCTACTTACACAGTAGCCGTCTTGACTGCACCGAACTGAGAGAAGACAATGACGCTAGTTAACTAGCTAATGTAAGACTAATGAGAATATAAACACTAAGTGAACACATTCAACTTCATTCAAGCCTACCTGGGAGGTGGTCTGGCCTATCTTGACAATAGCTCTTAGGATGCAGCTACACTGCCACAATAGCATGAGTTTAATCTAATGCAGGTTAAGGACATTGTGATTGAATGACAACAAAAACAACAATCTAACAATTAAACAATCTTATGGTTTTAACAGAAAACTGTTGAATTGCAATGTCAACTCTAAGGAAATATTTAATGTGGCATAAATATGTCAATTAACCACAAATCAAATAATATGCTTACATATAGTTCTGTAGAAAGATAAAAATATAAAGTAAAACCTCCATACCAAAGTAAAACCATAACATTAGGGGCCAGCATGCTTGCGGCAACCATACTATATTAAATCAATCGTATTGGCCTTGACTGTAGCATTGAGCATCACATGTAACCCAAGACCTGAGGCAATGATTTTTTTCACTTGGCAAGTTATGCCCCAAAAAATTAACTTGTTGAGGCCTGAAATGACACTGCCATTTTACCAAACATGAGGAGACATAATATTAAGCTACTAGACTGAAATAAAGTTAAGCACATTTTACTATTGATCAAAATCTAAGTTTCTGTGTCATAAAAAATTCCCTTTATCTTCTTGGTCTTTCATTTTACATGACAACGTCTCTTTAGATACTGAATAACCCTGATACTGCAGAGGGCCTCAAGGCTGCCTTTTATCTAGTCCCCAATTTCGTTATCAGTGTTCCTACATCTGGTCGCCTATTTATACTGTCTCTGCCCAACACCAAACCCCCTAATGAAGAGTGAAACATGTAAAGTTGTGTGTGGTCTGCTGTGTTTCATGAAAGGAAAAGAACATAATTGAAAAGAGAAGAGGAGAGAGGCTGTGAGTAGGTGGTGTAAGAATCTGGAATGGGAAGGTGTGTGTTTGAGTGAGATGTGGGTTGACTCACCACAATGCCAAATTGCTCTGGCTCACACAACTCCTCGTACTCGCTCTTGAGTTCTGCCAGTGCGCTCAGTTCCTTCTGCTCTGGTAGGTTCTTTATCAGGTTCTGTTAACACACACAATATTCATGCTTTATGTGAATCCAAAAATCATGTTACAGTCAAGAAGGATTAAAAAAAATGAAACTGCATGAATTCAAATACAACTACTTTCTTAATGCCCTGACCCCTGGTTAGCTTTGCTGAGACACCAGAATATGCCCAGTGAACTAAAGATGAGCGAACAAGAGTACAGCTCTGGGAAATGAGACTCCATACAGCACCAAGCTAGTATAAAGACAGAAGGCTAATAACCTCTGACAACACTGCTTGCATTCATTACAACTACGAATATGCATTTGCATGCTTTCATGCATTCAAGAAAGATCTAGCCTATGGACTCCACTGTGCATCTATACGACACACGTTATTTTTAAGTTAAACACAAACATAATTGTGGTACAACGGAGCGACGACTCTCTGCGGTCCTTCAGCACATTAAGGATTGTTCAGCATAAGGATCTGACAAGCTTGTGACAAACAACATCTCCTTCGGTACCTTAACTTCCACATTAGTACACTAGCCATGTCAACGGAGTACTAAAAGGTGAAACAGCAAAAAGGTCAGAGATCATTGGCTCCTCTCGCTGCTGAATGAATGAACCTACGCAGGAATAATACGTCTGGTAAGCTTCGGCAAACAGGACAGGGAACAAGCACATCCAATAACTGATTCGGATTATAACTCTGTCGTTCTGGGCAGTAGTCTGGGCGGTAGTTTACTTGCAAATCAATACAATTTAATTGTAAACATGATTAAAGAAGATTAACCTAAGACCATAGATCGGGAATTTGACGTTTAGAGGGCCTAAATTTGAACTTTACAATTATCATAAGGGTCCAAAAAATAAGGAAGATGAGCAGCAGGAGAAGGAGAAGAAATCCTTCATTTCCCTTAAATGTTAATTGCACATGGAAAGGTCAGTCGAGTAAATGAAATGAAGCACGGCAACCTATTTTTTTCTTCTCGGAAAGAGGGACGAATGAGAAAGAAGAGGAGGAAGAGAGGTGCCCTTTCCTGGGTCTTCTTGGTAGCGTCCTCCCTCATTACCTTGCCTAATTTAGACAGCAGTAGCAGACTGGTGCTCTGTCATATAACAAGGCCAGGATGCGCACACATGCACGCACGCACGCACGAGCGCACGCACGCACACACACTTGAATGCACGGACACACGTGGCATGGGCGCCGCTGACCACCACCCTGGACTGGACCGGTGGTGAGCCGTGACACTCTCCACAGGCCACACTCTAGTGGCCACTAATGATGACATCTCCGTCCTTTCCCTGGGGGGTTTCAGCAATTAACAAGTTGGACAGAAAGACAGTGTAGTTGGTTAGTTCCAGCGCGGACCGAAAGTGATGTATTCAATGTCCATTTTTTTAATTTAACCTTTATTTAACCAGGCAAGTCAGTTAAGAACAAATTCTTATTTACAACCACAGCCTGGAGGTAAGGGACACAAGGGGATAAAGGGGGTACGAAAGGAAAATACAAAAAATACAAAAATTAACCAGTAGAAGAAAACATAAAACAGTAAACACTGCACAAACACCACCCGACCAAACTGACAAGGCAAAGCAAACGATACAAGGGCAATAACACAATGCACAAACAAAACTTCACCAAGTCAAACAAATCAGCCAAGACAACATATGACCAGATAGAACCATGGATCAAAGCAGTATGTAAAAAAACAACAAATTAGAAGGCTATCAGTGATGTATTCAAACTTAACAGGCCATAAAGAAGCTTAAAATATTAGAGGACATGGCACAAACTGTTAAAAATGCTTAGACTGTTGTAAAGCAACTTCAGGCATCTGATAAAAGTATCTACACCGTGCAGTGCAATTATATTAGTCACTGACTGTTCTCCCAATTAAAACAAACAAATGTGTCCCAACTATCCAGCCTCATTAGATTTCAAAGCATTGATCACAGTGCACATCAATTGGGAACCAGCTTATAGAATGGGATGTGACTGATGACATTCCCAAAGAAACTGAGTGGTGTCCTAACGATGAGGCTTTCAGTGGTGTCAATGTAATTCCAAAGATCACACTAACATTGTTTGTATTCTTATTTCAGCGTTCAGATGAAGTGACCATATTGGACCTAAAAAAAAATAGCCCTAATTTCCCGGCCCAAAGTATAGGTGGCAATTAATTTGCTTCTGACCTTTCATACAGGAATTCTTATTGATTGATTATTCACTGTGTACTGTTTTGCCAGTTTCCATAGTGAATCCTTCTATAATCACTGCTTATTCAGTGCTTGGACATGGAGAATGCCATATTGGACAGAAGATGATTACCCTAATTTGGATACCTGATGGCAAGCACCTTATGGTAATACAGAAAGTAAATACAAGTTCATCTTGGTTCATGGTTATGGCACACTTGTGTGAAAAACACGTTTGATATAACCCAGTTGTTTCAAAAGGGCAAACCAGGAAGGAAGCTGTATAAAAAGCTTTGAAGCCATGTTAACCCATAACAATAAATAATATTACAGTGGCACTGCCCAACTTCTGTAAAGGAAAACAAAATACTACAAATATAATGAAAAGGAGCAAAGACATTCCAAATGCCACTCGACCGAGTTGTCCCAAAGCAAATTAAATAATGGGTTTGGAGAGTTTTCGCAGGTCTCGCAGAAACCCGACCACAACTGAGCAGCAGATCCCTGCCTCGCGAGTTATTACACCGGCAAAACAGTCTTCCTTTTCTTCAGAGAAATATTACCCTGGCAGTTGGGCTGAAGAACAAAGCTCTCCTCAAAACAAATATTGTTGACTCAGAATGAAATGCAATGTCACAGCAGCAGAACTATTCAGCCCCTGCCATCATCGCCGGAATGCAATTATTAGGCCCGTCTCCCTCTGCTGAGGCTCGTTGAGAAAATCGTTTTGGCCTTGCCTGCGACCGTTTCCACTGGCAACTACGAAACTCTTTGGCCTTCAAAGAATGAAACTCTTTACCTAGGTTTAGGTAGAGTTTGAGACCGAGTTGAACATTTCTCAGGGCGACTGCTATTTCATTTGTCTGTCATCTAGTTAATTATCAGCCGCATAGAGGGTAGTTGACACAAGAAGCATCGCCATATGTGTGACTCTGTCAGAGCTGCAGCTAGATGAGGCTCCTCTCCGCAGGCCTCTAGATAGAGACATAAACAAACACACTGCATCTGGGAGAGATTATTGGAGAGCTGCAACAGTCAACACATGGTCATTTGAGCACTAGGAGACTGGTGGCGTCACTAATGGCGTCAAGATGCATAAAGCAACAGACAGCTTGTAACCATTTCAGTAGAGAAATGGGCGATGATTGAGCACAAACGCCACACTAACGGTCTTCCTGTTCATTAGGAAGACAATCCATTATTGGGCGAGGAACAACGGTCAGGAAACTGGTCCCCAGAGCCGTTACTCCAATTAAAGAACACATAGTTCTATAGTTTTTGCGCAAGAAACCTTTAATTTGACTGGATGTCTTGTTTCGGTCAGTCATTATAACCGGGTACGAAGGGGACAACTGGACATTCGCACACAGTGTCCCAGAACACTTATAATGAGTTTTCTGATCGGAAGAATACTGGGTTCGTGGACCAATTTATCTCCCATGCTCTCTTCATATGGTGAAAATCAACTGTTCCTGTAGTGGGCTACTGTGATTCTCTCTAAAGGCAGCAAATATTCCCAACAGTGAAGTCGGGGAGAAGATCAACAAATCTCAAATTATAGTCACAGAGACAGCACAATCAATACAAATGTTCTCTAAGCAATAAACTCTTTATTAAAGTCAAAAGACTCAAACAATAGGAAAAATCTGTGGGAATCTCAACAGATGTATACAGGAGGTAAGAACTCTGTTTTCCTCTGTATCCACTAAGCGGGTGGCCAACATAAAAATAACTGAATTTTTTCCCCCCCTGCCATTCAAAGACAGCAAGCAGCCATGTCTGTTTTCGATGTGTTTGACAGATGTGATTTTCTTGTTTTAATTGATTTTTCTGCTTCAATTTTGAGGAAAAGCGTCAGAGCATGTGGCTTTTCTCCACACAATGTGATGTGGAATGTCGAACTGTCGTCTTCACGCCATGGCACCTCAACAGGCACCTCGCAGTGAACGGCTGAAAGGCCTTGGTTTTTGTGTTGGATACTGAATAGCAGTCAAACAAAAACCTGTCTGTAGAGGTCTCCACATCAGTTTTCATTTCAATTACAGTGTGGTCAAATAACTTTTTCAAATTGTTGTTTTTTTGTTTTTTTTTTAAGGTGGAAAAGTGATGGTTCGATGCCATCTTAGAAGAGTACCTGCAGACAACTCTCAAATTATTATGGACTCATGTAATGAGTCTTCCAATTTTGTCTACACAGTATGGAACTTACAGTGCCAAAATGTCTAAACAATGACTAAGTTATTTTCATTTGTTATGCTTGAATATTGACTAAAAACCCTAATAAACTAATTTTAGTTTTACAGCAGGAGCCAGGCATGACATATTTAGCTTTCCTATGAGTGAGTCACCTGAGATGAAATTCCCGTCCCTACAACAATTATTGACAGCATCTCTGCAGAGTCTCTGCAAAAAAACAAAAACACAGTCTCTGCAAAAAAACAAAAACAAATGAGCGATCGGGGTTAGGAAATGACTGAATCAAAGCCTCCAATTAAAAGATTGAGGTGGACCGTACTGCCCAAGCTTTCATTACATACTGTAGTTAAAGCAGTTCTGCATGGAAGAATAGGCAACAATTTCTCACAGTTGATGTAAGAGACTGAAAAGTGTATACAAGAAATTTCCACATTAATTTATTTCCGCCAAAAGAGACAGCAACAACTATAGTTATAATATGTTTGGCACAATGACATTTTGAGTCCGACAAAAATAGATTTTTGTTAAATAAATGATCGCAACGTTTCTTGTCATCATGTCATCAAAACCACTCGCTTTCGGACATGGAATTTCAAGGCTAACTGAGGTATAACAGTGATTGGACCTATAGTTTATGCAAATATAAACAGATCCAGCCCAAAATGTGAGGTTGAAACAATTATTATGCTAATGACAAAAATCCCAGACAGCATAAGACGTATTGTTCATTTTACAGGCACATTTTTCCTGTTTAAAGGACTGAGCTGTTGGCATCAGGCTAATATAGAGCAGAGCCCTCAGACATAATCCAAACAGAATCGTAATTCCAAACCGAACAAACACCTCAGAATCTCATGCAGGGCATATATCAGACATCAGACTGACAGGCGACAAACCAAGGGTGACAGATTCTAAAATCGCATTAAACTAAATGAGAAATGAAGCAAAAATTCATTAATTTCGGGGTGAAGGATAGACTTGGCAAAGCCGGGATGACTTGGCGTGACATTAAATGTGTCTTTTCAAAAGAAGTGCAGAGACATGTGAAGTGTGCGCACACCTGAACAGTTAAATTTGCCACGGAGTTCAGTATGTAAAGAAGGATTAGAGAAAGTTAACAAGAGGAGCAGAGGGCTCTCAGACAAGTTGTTATACACATCCAAGACTGTGTGTGTGTACGTTTGGAAGCGTGTGAGTGCGAGCATACATACATTAATGTGAATACCTACATATGTATGGTCTAACCCTGCTTACGCTGATCCCTCTCCACCCGCAGGCCAAACCTATGGACCTGGACTCCACAGAGCAACCGAAGACGACCGCTGATAGCTAGTCATTATGAAGGTGACAGCCGGTAGAACATGAAATACATTGTCTGATTAAAGTCTAGTTCGTCTCCGTCTTTCACATAGGCGACACTCAAGGAACGATTTCTCTCGGGAGATGACTGAGATGAAACGCATATATAGCCGGTCGCACCCCGCAATAAAACAATTCTCACTCTTGATACATCTTAACATGACTTTTGGACATTTGATATGACTATTGGTTAACTTAATAAGGTTGATTGTCGAGAGCTAGCATTCTTGGCTGGAATACAATTACTTTGTCTGGACAGTCATCTGCCATCTGTCACGGAGACAGAAAGTTTAACCAAGAGGGGGAAAAAAAGTATTGATTCAGTCCTGTAAGACAGCGTTTGTCTAAAGCACAGGGGTCAAACCGATTCCACAGAGAGCCCAATGAATGCTGTTTTTTGTTTTTTCCTTCCAACTGGTGCCTAATGAAAAAGACAAGCAGGTGAAGGTAGATCCTAACTAATTAGTGACCTAATTAATCAATCAAGCACAATGTAAGACTGAAAACCGACAGACACGTGGTCCGCCGTGGAAACCATTTGCCACCAGCGGAAGGGATACTTTTCACACATTCGAAGAAATCAAAGAGTAGCTGTCGAAAGATACAGCACTGACCCTGTGTGCGTGGGTAAATGTGTGTAACTTTTGTTCGAGTGCCCCGGTGTTTCAGATCAATGTTCCAATGAGAGCAGGTAAAGGCACACGGCACACGGGGCCTGAATCCACGTCGTGGCTCGCCAGCACGACGACCGTCTGTGAAACGGATGCGTGCAACCCTGGTTACTGGTCATTACGTCCGAGCATTATTTACGCCCACCTTAAGCAGTACAACATCCCCGTCATATCCTCACATTTGTTTGGTTTCTTCCATCCAGTAGGACTTGTGTTTTGTTTTCCTCCAACCCTCCTTAATCAGCATAATGTATTTCACATTTCATTTTCAAATGTAGCTTTGATGCAGGGGAAGGGGGTATGATGCGGTGTGCCAAAAATGAGGCTTCAACTATGCTCGAGGAGGGGGGGCGCCGGCTTCTTAAGCAGTAATCCGGTGGGCCCGACGTGCGGCTATACTTATCGGCCGGTCCCAGATGTGCACGTTGCTCAGTGCAAATGGCGGCCGGGGCGACAATACAGCCGGCTCGCTCTAGTCACCTGTCGTCGGTGGTCCAGCGCCGAACAAAGGCTGGCACGGGTTTCGGCTCGCAAAAGGGCCCCGGAGCTCTGCAGCCGACGAGCAAGGCCAAGTAATGAGGTGCCCCCATGCATATGGATGAGAGCCACGGTAAGAAGTGGCAGGCAGGCGAAGACTGCTGGGTGATTGACAAACTACATAAACAATAATAACAAGCAAGGGCCAAGCCAGGAGCTCCCGCTCGTGCGGCAGCCAATCACAAATCACTGGGACCCAGCTGGATGGGTCATTGCGGTGGAGAGAGCGGGAGAGGCGAGGTGAGTCAAGGAGTGGTTGTTGGGGGGAAGAAGTGACTGAGTGTGTGTGTGTGTGTGTGTGCGTGTGTGTGTGTATGTGTGTGTATAAAACAGGAGAAAAAAATATGTCAACTGACTCCACCAATGAAGAATTCCACCAAAATTCAATTCTTGGGAGTATGTGAGGAAATCCACTGCTGTAGATGAGGGCAGCACACATCCAGGTGAGAAGCCATCACCCTTGAGCGGTGTGCCTGCAATATGACGCAAGTGTGAACACCGGCATGTAATTGCTTGATAATAATGCATTGTGATGCCTATCACTTGTCTGTTCCAGCGTAGATACATTTATACATCATATTTTCTCCCCTCGGGTTTACCATACAGGTAGCCCCTGTGCATAATGATTCCTGCTAACGAAAAATTGCACAGCACCTCTATTGACATCAATAATATTGCCCAGGATATCAAATATACATACAGAATATAAAGTTGTAAAATATGTGAGGCATAATGTATGCATCTCTTCATTTGGGATGTAAATTGATTGCAGCGGGCCAAGTGTTACTGTGCATTACTCTCCAAGGTACAGACTGTTGACAGAGATGGATTCTAAAGAAAGACGGACATTATTTAGAGAAGTAACTCGCGCTTTTGGAGTGAGACATCAACCAGGCTAAAAAGGGGGAAGAAACATCTTGGGTAAGTCAGAAATTCTGTCCACACACAGAGGCTTGTAATACAGGACTGTTATTCAGACATAGACAAACAGCATAACATGTTTTTTTGATTAACGCCAATAATTTAAATGAATGTACTTTATCTACAAAGTGTTTTATCCTGAAACATGTAGTAAGTTTGTAACAGTGACTAACAGTCGCCTTGGGCCTTGCTGCCTTGTGAGAGGCATTTGCTTAAAAATGCTATTCTAATTACCATAGGAAAATGTCACAAAGTGCAGTTTGTAAATGTGTTTCTGGAAGGCTCAAACTGTAGAGGGGATAGATACAATGCAGGGAAACCTAAATAAAGCATGTAACAATTCACATTAAATATTCACCTAGTTGCACTTTTGGAAAACTACTTTTCTCTGTATTGGAATTTCAAATATAACGTCAGGGTTAAGGTTTGGATTTCACACAATTTCACCTGTACAAGATCCAAAAGACCTGCATCATTAAACCAGGAGTGCCGCTGTTTAAAAAAGAAAATATATATACACACAATTTTTGTGTTTTCTGATCTTTTTAGGTAAAGTTTGTGCCACTGCAATTTGCAGAACAAGCGTGAGCAAGATATAAAAAAACTATAAACAACGGGTCTGGACACTCCAATATCCAAAATATTGATTTTGCTAAAAAAAGTTTCCATTTAATGATGGTTACTGATAATTAATGAGTCATCCAGAAAGGGTGAGATGTAGTAAATACCAAAAGACTATACTGAATGAATATAAGCTGTAAGGATTGCCTTGTAGTCCACCGCCACAGATTTAAGCAGTAATGAATAGCGTTGAAGAAACAGAAAAAGCAAGTGGGGTAAAAATACCACTAAGGTGGAGTCGCACATGGCTAACAATGGTGTTGTGGGAGATGAACGATTGGTAGACTAAGCCGATAAAGCAAATTCCCGTTAAGCATAGAATTTCTTACAACTTTCTTTTCGGCAAATGACGACCAAGTCTGACGCATTGTTCTACCAGACCCTCCGTTCATTTGGGTGAAAGCATCCAGTTGCAGGAATGAGTCCAGGGACGAGTCCAGGGATGAATCCAGACTCAGGGCCGTGGATCAGAGACTAGCTTAGAGGGCACAATGGAGTTGGAAGCCAAGCTGTAATCAATGAATAGCGTTAGCAGGTAGGTTTTCCTTTTGCCCAAGTGAGATAGGATGTTGTGCAGTGCCACGGCAATTCTGCCCTTGGATCCTGATCCATAATAAGCCATGACAGTAGTGATGGCCCATTATACCATGCGCGTCACCTATTAACCAAACATTATTCATGTCCACTTACTTTAATAACAATTCAGTTGTTTATATGAACATTTGATTTGATGGCCTTCATTATTTAATTTCATGAATATCATCATGTCATCCTTGCTCAGGCAGTAACAGCCAGAGAGCCAGACAACCATCTTTGAACAGTATCTCTGTGCTCCCAATGAGTGATTTTAGTGGGCTGTGCTAGTATTGTTGTAATCTACTGCAGAGCTGATTGAGAAAATCACTATTTTAGTATATCATAAGTAGATAAGGCCTACTTTCAAGACTGCTGGATAAAAGCTAACAATCAATTAGACATATTGTCAGATAGAGTTATCTAAAGAAACTTTCTCAGTATCCCTCTCATTTTTCTACATCACTTTTAAACTCCTTGTCTGCCGTGCCAAAGGCTTGCAAGTGCAATAACCAATGACAACAGGCCATTGTAGTTAACCCTTTCCTGTGGTTAACTTCACTGCAGAAAATGTCTCCAGGGGAAAAATCTCTCCAGGAAGAGAAAATACACGTATGTTATTTTGTAACTGTATTACCTAATACAAAACAAAAAAAATGTGATAAGGTCAATTAGCTATTTAAAGGACAAGTGCAGTTAAATAATAATGATAATTATTTATAATGATATTTTAACATGACGGCAAAATAAAACAATGCCTGGAATTTTAGCGTGGTAAGGTGGGATGGATTGTTTGGGCTATTAACACTAGTAGCAGCCCGCCAATTTGCATATACACACATTTTTCCCCTAATATTATGGATAATGAAATTATCATGTGTGGTAAATGTGTTTACATTTTCCTCTTTATATTTTTTTTTTCAGATTTTCAGTTACCTTCTACTCTTTCAGCAGCAGCTCTGGGCGTTGTGCTGGATGCCCAGCACTTAGATTGCATATCAATTACATGCCAAAAGTGGAGGGCAGCACCAATGAGATGCTCAGGATTACATCACATTGCCTTTATAGCACAGTGTTAATAAACCCCTTCGGGGCATTGAAATAACTGTCCCTGTATTTGTATTCTTGGAAGTAGTTCTCAATTTCAGGTTATATTTGGTTAGGCGATACATTTTTCTCTCATGTTGGGTGAATCAGAATCTCTACTTATTGTTGCTCTAGCTATTGATCTAGTTATGTTGTCTGTCAACCTGCCAGATGATGGTTTTTCTCTGTACAGTATAGGATGCAGCACTGAAACTTTGTGATTGATATTCTGTTGCTGATGTGTACATCGTTACGTCGCGAGCTTAACCCTTGCTTACCAACTGACGGTATGATTTATTCTTGCTCAGCATGTTAAAGGAGCAAATCATTAGTTTAGGTTTAATTTCTTTGAGCAATAATTGTTTGCTTATAAGAACAACAATGCATGTCCGTTGACTGAAAAATTCTGTTACCATTTTGCACCGCCCATACTTTACAAATGCGATCTGATTTTAATAGACCAATGAATGTTCTTCTGGATAAGTGGGGTGGTTCAACCACACCATCAGCCAATCACGGCTGTACATTTACGTTTTTTTTTTTTTTTTTAACGACCACATATTGAGGGAAGCTCAGGGAACTAAATTATTACAATACATTTCGGAGTCATTTTCATTTAGAAACACATTAAAAGCTAAATGAAAAAGGACTGCATGGGGGAACATAAACCAAAATTTCAGTTAATCTGCTGAGTTAGCAGATCAATTCTCACAAAACAAAACCTACTCTATAAGATCTTATAAGCCTGTTGTTTACAACACTTATCAAAGACCATACAATTAATTTCCCCATAGGCTTTGGCCAACGAGCCATGGCAGAGTTAGCCTCCGTTAGTGCCTAAAAGCTCTGATATTTACTTTTGAGTTCAAACGATGTGCCCATATTTATCCACCCTGGGCTTAAACACAATAAAAAACACTCTTGATATTTCCTCATTTCCCATATTTTTCTTCTTTTAATACTTCCTCTCTACAGCACATTTGCACACAACATGTCTTAATTACAAAGGAATAAGCAGAGTAGAGCAGTGTATTCATTAGCCTTTCCTTTTGAAAAGGAGATGGGTTAATATTAATTACATCGGCCAGCATAAAAGTTTAAGGATCCACTCGGATATTCTGCAAAACAAGCCCCCAGGGCGGCATCAGCCGATGAGCCCGGGCTTTACCACACGCATGCACGAGTGAACACACACTCAGAGTTTGACGCGCACACACCAAAACATGGGTACACTTAAAGATTTAGTATTTACTTTTCTCATCTTTCCACAGCCTGAGTGAGTGACAGCTAAGACCTGGCTGGAAGAGAGGGAAGCACTAGGAGTTCTAGCAGCATATTCCTCAGAAGTTTCTTAAGCTGGGCTCAAAGAGCCATTGACTGAGGTCGTTCTCTACGTCGAACACGTGGCCAAGGAGAGAGTCTTAACACAGTAAATCATGGCATCCAACGGAAAATGGATGATAGACACCCCAAAATTCCTGACAGACACCAAAGTCCCTGACTGACACCTGAGATAGAGAAGCTCTCCATTTCCCTCTCATGGTCATCCAACAAGCATTCAAAGACTAACAGCTATTTTTAAGATTTCTGAAAAAATAAATAGAATAAGTCATTTGTATGAGTTACTTGGGCAACGGCCGGTCATAAGCACCAAGAAAATAACTCTTAATTAGCACAGAAAAATAATCCTAGTGGCAAACTTTTTCTCCCTTTAAAGGGTTCATACATTTGGGTATTTTTATTGTGTGTGTGCTTTAAAGCACTGAGGCCAGCGCTCTGACAAGCACTGACGTGACACGGCTCATTTGGAAATGGAGGCCAATCGGACATCATAGAATCCCTCTCCGTGGCTGACAGGCTATATATAGTGTAGCAAGGGCCAAGGCCTTGCTTTCATATGTTGTGGGTAGGAAAGCTGATTAGGAGCTCAAAGAATCCAACGAGTACTTCAGGGCACTAGGGAACAACGTGTACATTATGTCAGATAATAGTGAACCGACAAACCGTCTGCACAGTTGGAAGAACATGATGGTTTACAAATGGGATGCTTTAAATCCGAGAATGAGGCTGACTTACTAGCACCCCCACCACCCGCAAAACAATTAAATAAATGACTATGTAATTCTGCATTCTTTAAACTACAAAAACATTTGAAGAACGTCATTCATATTACTTGACACCTTGAAATGCCTTCCAAATCTTGTAAAATCATATTCGCTAACATATCCCTTTAAACTGATAGGTTGAAAAAAAGCAGTTGTTCTTGTCTTTTTGTCTTGCTGTGCAGTGCTCTTTAATAGCTCTAGGTCTTTACCCAACTGTGCTGTCGCTAGCAGTGCATTATCTGAGTAAGTAGCCCAGCCTGCAATAAGCTCATTAATGATCTGTGGACTGTTTGGCCGTCTTGTTCCCAGTTGGCACCGACCACGCCAAGGGCACCGAACCAAATACCACCATTATGCCTTCCTGACAAGGCAGATGAGGCCTGTGAAGGGGGTCTTGCGTTTGGATAGTGTAACGGAAAGGACGTGTCATTGCGTCTTGACCTTTATTAAAACCGTTCGACACAAGGTGTGTAAACTGTGCTACATACTTCAGCCAAGGTTTTCAGATATATGAATGAAACAGCGAGATGTTCATGTACATGTTATCTGTTGTGCTGTATGATTCTCACAAGCCACACAGGAGTCATTAGAAGATGGGAAGATCTAGCTCCAGAATAGTGCATCTATATTAATTTATCTAGCTATCATAGCAGCTATGATACCGTGTCTAGGTTGCAGAAATGTGTTTATAATACTGCATCTAGCTCCCAGGAACTTTTAGCTAGTTTATTTTGAGTAAACTATTAAATAATTTTAGACTATACCATTAAACAACAGGTGTAGACTAACTGTGAAATGTTTTCATACGAGCCCTTTTCAAACAATCCAGATTAACAAGTATACGACAAAAAATAGAAAAGATACAAAACTAGTAACACAATGAGTAAACTTTGACATTAAGTTGGTTTGTAACTTAGCATGTCCTTAGAATATATTGGTAAGACACAAAATTTGAGGGTTTGTCGACACTCTGGGACTCAGAGAGTTAACATCAGAGGGCTTCATGGGTCTCAATCGAGCACCAGTGCTTTAAAGTGCGGCTGAACTGTTATTATGAGGGCTGAATATAGAGCGAGGCAGGGAGCACGAGCCGAGGCCCTCAGGTTGTAGCCTTGTCATGGTGCAGACAATTGGAGTGGAAGCCAAACCTGCCAGTCTACCCTACTTGTGGGTGGTGTGGACTGCTGAAAGGCACTTGGGCGCGGGTTAAGGGCAAATACAATGATGCCAGTGCCCCTCCACCCACTCCGGCCGGGATTGCACGCGCCCGCTTGCCCCCGCCGCTGTCTCCACATGACGCACACCCACACATCTTATCCTCCGCCGCCCGAGTCCAAGCCTCACCGTAGCACTGAATGGCTTTGTCAGCCCAACCGGCCTTTTCAAGAGACCTTTGCCTCATTTGAACTGTGACGCTCTGCCCCTTCTCAACATTCAGAAACAACTAAAAATTAAATAAGTGGGACTGATTTCGCCACTTTTTGATAGGTTTTTTACAGCGGGGATTGTGACATCTATCTTTTTACGAGGCGATGAATGAATGGGACCCAACCCTGTTTGCAACTCTGAATACAGCCAAGATCAGATCGAAGTCGTCGTGTCGGAGTTGGCTGAAATGGGCCGTTTATCAGATGGTGTCAATATATGTATAGAAAGACTAGAGAGTGGAGACACAGTAGCTGTTCGGGGTAAGGAATCTGTACTGAGTGAGGATGTAGATAACGCTAAAAATATGTGGCTGTGGATGGATGAGGCAGTTCCTTATGGATTGGATGTACTGGATGGATGGAGGTAAGCGTTTTGTGATGTCTGCCCAAGTTCAGGGATCGGTACATCAAACGGTGGAGAGCTGATGGCGCGTAATGCAGAGTAAGAGGAGCCAATCAACTCTTGATGTGTATTTCTCTCCCAGCCCCCATGCGCAGGGCGAAGCATCGTGTGCCTGGACACGTCAAGGCCGGCGAGCCGCGACGCTTCGCTGACAAATCATCGCATTTGACGCGCCGACGTGGGGCCAGGAAGATGATGTGATTGAACGGGCTCTTTTGAACATTAAGAGGCCTCGTTTTCCTTCCTCCTTTCCACGCTTCTCTTCATCCATCTTTTACACCCAACCCCCCTTTCCTTCATCCACATCACACGCTCCTCCTTGAGAGAACCGTAGCGGAGGTGCCCTTTCGAACTGGAACGGATTCTCGATAAATACTCTGCCGTCTGCAAATGGCGCAGCAGGGTCCCCGGTCCATATTGAGCAGGGGATCATATGGGTATCTCATCTTCGGTGACAGCGAAGGCTGCGCACACACATCCCATGTTCCCGTTTTTATAGAAGAAGACATCTCCTTGACCACTGGTGCAAAAGACGGCCAGAGCGAGCTCTCCCCGCTCTGCCCTTTGACCTCAGTCGGAGGCAAATCGAGAGGCAGTCTAAAATGTTTTTCTCCGTAGAAAATAAAAACACTCTCCTACATATCTTAGATAAATCCTCCCTCTTTCTATCAATATCTCCATCATCCTCCTTCTCTTCTAAGAGCAAAATCATAGTAGGACATTATCATTCGAGCCTGTCTGTACGCGTAGATGTGTCCGCGTGCAAATGGCGTGCAGCGGCGAGCAGTCAGTGTAATATGATTAATCAGTGGGGCGAGTGGAGATGAGGCGGGTGGCGAAGGGGGAACATTCAGGGCCATGTCCTCACAGTGGGGGGCTCTCCATTTTCCATCTGACTTAACTACACCCTTCAAATAGACCACCTCTTACCGACAACCATTTTCACACTAAAGCCATCGTTCCATTCCGCAAGTCTGTCCCGCGATACAGCCCCAGAAGGGAAATTGCCGCTTCCCAATGGCTGAATTCAAAAGCTGGCACGGCGCTCAAGTGAGGGGACATTACGTGGTGAACGTTTGGCCGGACCATATGTGTAATAGGGAAACAGCGGTGGGATGGGGTATGGCCAGCGCTCTGTTGACAGATTCATCTCCCTTTGACAGAAAGGCTGAATGTGGAAAAGGTCATGGCGTTAGCATCTTGGCTTGAGCCCCTGTGCTTCAACGCGGGCCCTGTGCTTTGGAAGATTATGAGCCAATTAAAGGTTATCAGAGCTCCAAATAACAGTCCTGCTGGGGGTGGTGGGCTGCTGGTTAAAGAGAGAACACCTTAATATATTCCACCACCACCAAATATATCCATATGCAGCCAAACTAAATATATTCCATCGCTGGCAAATATATTTAGACGCTGCCAAACTAAATCCTAAATATTCCAATGCCAACCAATATATTTACACACAGCCAAACTGAAGACATTCCACCGCTACACATTTCATTCATAGGCAGCCGATGTAAAGATATTCCACCGCCAAAAGAGCCGCGAAACAAATGAGAAATAAGTAGCCTTGGGTGAAGCCATATATCTCGACGACCAAACCATGAGGACTAAAAAAGAAAAAACAAGATGACTCTTCTACCGAGCGAGGTGACCTGTTGTGCGCCGTTAAACCAACAGCTAAATAATAGGGTTGATGCTCCCTAGTGGTCAAGCTCACAAAGACAAAGAGCCTCCGACAAGCTAAACTCGCATGCAAATGTTCTCCGTTTTGATATACTTCTCACTACACACGCCCACATGCACACACACACTCACAAGCAACACGCCTCCTACTTCACATTAGACGGCAATACAGAGAAGTGAATGGGTCTGCATGAGAGCGGGAAGAAAGGGATAGGGCGGTCGACGTCCATGCAGATTGCACCTCTCATGCCAAGCCACTGCATCTGCACCAAACAAGACGCCCCGTTTGCAATTATCGCGCTCCTCTCAGACAATGAATAGGGAAACAATGCCTAAATGGGGTGTCTCTAGTGAGATCATCAATCACAGCGGAAGACAAAGGGGTTTGCAGGGCCACGACGTGCACCATCTATTGTGACTGGTTAAATGGGAGGTCCCTTTGGTCTGGGAGAATAAGGTGAGGCTGGGACAAACGGGGAGTGGGGGGGGGGTCACACGTTAAACGGGGTTACCCAGCCTGCCTGCCAGACGTTTAAACACGAAGCTGGAGCTTAATGGTCTAGAACGGCTGAGCGAACGCACGGAGAGGCACGCGCAGGTCAGATGGGGAAAAGTTAGACTCACCTGGATCAGCGATTCACTCAGCCTCTCCTCGTCCACCTCCAGAACAATATCCCGGATCTCTTCATAAGGCAGCCGGAACGAGCCCAGGAAAATTGCTGTTGTGATAGAAAAAGGAAAGATGAGTCATTTTCAGCTTTTTTATTAGATTTTTTTTCTCTGCCGGTCAGTTCAGAGGAGACTTCGCGCCACTCATTGGCCTCTCTGATGAAATGAGCACAGAGCGAGCCTGAGAAGTAACACCTCCTATGGGATTGTCTGTGTCTGCCTGGCCCGAAAACATCAACAGCTCCGGCAACAATGGAAGCCAGTCGAAATAACAGCAATTTGGGGCACCGATTACTAGCTAATCACTTGACATGTCAATCACCTAACCTCTGGTTAAACCTGGTTTCAAGACAGCACAAGGACAGCATCTCTGGTAAGTAATGCCATTGGAAATCCTCATAATGGCTGAGTGGTGGTCAATATTCACCGACCGGCTACATTGCAGGACAGTTTACAGATTAAACGAGAGCTCTGTCCAGACGCGAGGAGTCTGGCTGAATTCAGCCGCCCTGGTCACCAGGTGGACCTGGATCCCATGACCTCGATTATGCCATCCTGGAGCCATTCCAATTTGCATCCCACCCCAACCCAGCTTCAGATTAAGCATTCACCACCAAACTGCACAATCAAAGAAATTGAAAAGCTTGTCTTTTAAGACCGCCACTGCACCCTTAAACCTAATCAGTGAGCTGGGAGACCTGAAGTTCAACACATCCCAGAGCAAACGGCATCTGGATTTCCTGACAGGTCAACCCCAGGTGGTGAGGTCAAGCTACATCCCCTCAACTACCCTGACATGACACAGAGGGCCGTCTGACGACACAACAGCGTTAGGCCTGAATTCCAACAACAACGAGACAGCCTACAGAGAGGTTAGGGTTCGGGCAGAGGGGAGCCAGGTAAACAACATCTCCCTCATTGAAAAAAAGCACTATAGACCTGAAAACATAGACACAGCCATGAAACATTGACAGCGTCGCCATAGAGAGGATAGAAAGCTTCAAGTTCCCTCAGCTGGCGCAGTGCTGAGGACCTGACATGGCATCAACTAGACCCACACCAGAGGGGAGAAAAAGCAGCAACCACCTGACTGACAGCTGAAGAAATTTGCAGTGTCCTAAAGGACCTTCGCAAACTCCTACAGATTCACCATCAGCGCATACGCTCAGGCTACATCATTGTCATTTACCGTACCTCCATCGCCATCGGTTAAAGAGCATCAAAACCAGGACAGAGATGGGGGAAAAATTGCTTTTAGCCCCAGGTTGTGACACTAACTGCCTAGCAGCGGTCCACTGTAACAGACAACATAGAGCTATTCTGCACACACAGAACCATCGTCCACACAATCAATCACATACACACTCTCAGGAGATACAGTCTTTCACTCAAAACCACCCACATTTATATTCACACATACACACACACATTCTGTCCACGCTGCTGAGGCTTGATCACTTCTCATTATTTATATCCTGTTGAATTGATTTAGCTATTTTTGCAGCGCTACTTTGACACGCACAGAGGCTAAGATGCCTGTTTCCATTATCAATTCAACTATATTTGCTTAAATTGCACTTGCGTTCATTTCACGTGTCACGTTTAAGTGCTTCATATAATCGCCTGGCACTGATTAGCGGCACAAGCATTTCGCTACACCCGCGATGACATCTGCTAAAATGCGGATGCGACCTATAAAATGTGGAATCTGAATTTGGATGAGGCCCTCAGAGGGAATACGGACCTGATGGCTGGTGGGCGGGTACAGGTAGGAGTTACCAGCGGAGGTCGTGTAATGAGTTTTCACAGCTGTTACAGCAGGCCCACTCAATGCCAGTCCAATTCCACTGGATGTTCCCATAATGCAAAGGGACGGTTTTGTCCAATCTGGACTGCATCTAGTGGACATGTTTAAAGATGTACACATGCGTGTATATTCCATCAATATTTACGCATTTTTATTTTATCCGATAAGCAAAATAAGCAAAATCCTATCCCCTCTTTCATGGGAAATTGCACAAGCTCAAAAATTCGCAGTGCCTTATGGTATTGCTCTTCCCTCGTGGAGGCTGCATCGTTTCACACTCACTGGAAGGGGCCACTGGAGGGTCTAATCATCCCCTACATCCTTGATAATTTGTCACTCTGTCAGCAACTGGGACAAATACGCAAATGGGGATCCTAAGTTGGAGTGAGATGTGGTTCATTTGGGAATAAGCAGAAGTCTTACAAGAATTGGCCATGTTTGACTGGATGACAAACACTTTATCAGTGGCCAGTTAATTAGGTACATCATCCCGTTCACGAAAATAAATTGATCTTATAGACATTGAGCCACATGAACGTGGCTGTATTTATAAAGCACGCAGATGAGCTGGGCAAAATAAGTCACTGTTTGATTGAACCTTAGAATGGGAACGACTGGCGTAATCAACTTCTAAATAACCTAACAGCCTGCTGATGACAAAAGTCAAAGGAAATGTCCAGATTGGTGCGAGCACACAGGCATAACGCGAACTGTTGTGTAAACACAAACTCTATATCCCACAGATGGCTTGCATTTGGAGCTAAGCAATGTGTGGTGCTGGTCAGTCCCTGGATGGGAGACCAGATGCTGATGGTAGTGATGTTAGAGGACCAGGAAGGGTGCACTCTTCATTCTGGTCAATATTAAAATCCTAAATACCCCAGGGTAGTGAAGGGGACAAAGTCCTGCTTAGGGAGACGATTTCCGGGTGGAAACCAAAAAATCTCATGGCACTGATTATAAGAGCAGCGGCATTAAATCCGATGTGATGGTGAAATTTTGTATCTTGCCCTTATATTACCTACCATATGCTACTCAACCAATGCCAGCTTCTTAATGGCTCATTCATGCCCTACTACTGTAACATTTCCCAGGATGTACGTAAATGGGAACGTGTTCTCAGTCAAATGGTAAAGTAAAGGTAAATAAACAAATTACAGCTACACCTCAAGAAGAAACAGATCCAGTGGCCACACAATCTGTAAAACCGTACAATTGAGACTATTAAACTATTGCTTGGTTTGATTTAACAGACCCCATGCAGTCTCCCGACCTCAACCCAATAGAGCCCTTTTAAGATGAGATGGAACAGCCTGGTCTCAGCATGAATGCACTGCCGTTTGATCTGCAGTAACTGCGTGATTCCCTCGTCTCGGCGTGGAACAAGATCCCTGAGGAACATGCCCGACACCTCGTACAACCCATGTCCTTAGGAATCCAGGCTGCGGTGGAGGCAATTGAGTCTAACCCGATATCTCAGGTGGGGGTACCTAAGAAACTGGCCACTGAGTCCCCGGATATGACTTGACGTCAGAGCTCTGATATTATGATCCCAAATAAATCAAGTCAACTTTAGACCGAGACGGAAACTATAACAAATCAGATACATTTCCCTAGGTATCTTTCCAAAAGAATGGGGAAGGTTTTGTCAGGGAGATAGTGTGACGAGTGTAAATTAAACACCTTTATGAATTAAACACCCATTATGAATAAAGCTAACAAGGATCACACCTAATATGGGCTGCTAGCCAAACAAGAAGTGTGTTTTGTAGATTGTGGTGGCATACAAATTAAATCCCTTAAATTCAGAGGATAAATTGTGAGCTATAGTAAAAGCTATAGGTTCTGTAAATATTTGATGAAAAAACAAAGTTAAACTCTGGGTAGTTGAACAACTTGAAATGTAAAAAAAAGTGCTGTTACATTTTAATTGGTCGAAGAGAAGTTTCAGCTCATCTGTTGCATCATTAGCCTAATTTACACTTTTGCACATGAGTGAGATATGTGACTTGCCTTTCAACAAGTCTCTCACTGACAGATGAATACACACATTTTTATCCAGTTCCTGTTACAATGAGACCCTTGGACTCATAATGTATTCTGAGCCCGTCAAAGTTGTGGTTGTCGACAAATGAACAACAATGAGAATTATTATTTAAAGTATATCAAAATGATCAGATTTCAAGACGAAGAGCTGATGGAAGGAATACGAAGAAACGAAAATAAAAACAATGTGAAAAGTCAATGTGCAAAACACACATTCTATAACACAACCAATCATTGAATCGAATCGTTTTTAATCCTTTGTCAGAGTCTACAATGTTAAAGCGCAAGACTACGCCGCATCTATTTCGGGAGATGAACTTGGCTGGCGCCAAAACGGGGCGGTAGAATTCCCTGTGGGCAGCCGTTGAGCAGAACAGTCAAACACAAGTCAGTTGTTCCATGTGGGATGTGAGTGTCTTATGCAGATGGATCACTATGTACTTTATGGGGGAGGGCCGCTCCCGATCCAGAGCTCATCTCATTTCAGGCGGGTCCCGAACGGTACCCTCCCCGCCCTGTTCACTCTGGCGTCGGGTAGTGCTTAACCACTAATGGCCAAAAAAACGAGACTCGATAGGGGGCCATTTGGGATGCCAGCACAGATGGGACAACTTTAGAGCAAGAACCCAGAGTCAATACTAATGTTCCAGCAAGAGTGGTCCACACCCAGTCCCCAGGCTACAGTGAAAACTGAAACTTTTTTTTCTCTCTTTTTTTATAAGCCACACATCTTCCTCAAACAGTTGTCAATGACTGAATACAGACCACTGTGTTAAGCGTGGAGGGTGTTGGGAGACCCGGAGGTGGACGGAGATGGCTAAGTGATAGTTTACTGACAGGACTTAATGGACATTTTCCTGAGGGGACAGCTAAGCGTCTGAGTATGCGGTCAGCCAGACGCTCAAGAGTCATCATGACTACCATATGCAGGGTGGGGCTCATGATTCAAAAACATATCATCTGTAAACCATTACAGTTAAAGGAGTAACACTGTTATCAGTAATAAACCTTTGGTTCTTAAATCCGGCTAATTATATCTGAAATTACTCTCAGATTACTTACAGCGCACAGGCATTCAGGTAAGTTGCCAGTTTATACCATGAAAATGGATTGCAACTAGTTGAGTCACATTGCCGTAGCTATCTATATAGGCTTGCAATATAAAGCAAGTAGAAAGGCACTGAGGCAAAGAAATGTTGTAATGGGTAAAAACAAGAGACCTAAACAACTTTGAGCATGGTATGACTGTTGGAGCCAGACACACTGCTCCCGGTATCTCAAAAACCGCCGCACTTCTGGGCTTTTTACACGATACAGTATCTAGGGTTTGCAGAGAATGGTGTGAGAAATGGAGAAAAAATGCCTGTTAGAAGTAGTCTTGTGGGTAAAAATGTCTCTTACGTCAAATTGCATTGTAACCCTCTGTCATGTGTTCTCGCTCACACACACACAGACACGTGTGCGCGCGCACACACGCAGACACGTGCATGCACGCAAGCTAACACACGACATGCAGAAGAAATTCCATGCACAGAATGACAATCCCTCCCATTAACAGTTCAAACCCAGTGATTGAGTGACTGTGGATGAGAAAATGCCGTGCAATGTTCCCCAAGTGGCCACCAAGATGCAACAGAGGTGATGTATTCTACGCTCGTTGTAGTAGCTGTCATCAGGGGGCAACTGCAGCATTTTCGGCAATCACATACTGCCAAATTTTGCCTTGGGTGACCTGTCTATTGTTACTACGAAAGGTTTTCATTGTTAATAATTGGTGACTCAATGATAAAAAAAATGTCCGTCGTAGCGGCTTTAAGGAAAGGAAACTGTCTGGAGTCTGAGAAATGCCAGGGCTGATTTAAGGTCCCAGTCATCCTCTGGTTGTTGTTGCTTCCTGCCAAATATGAGCCCCCATCTGTCACGGTGGTAATCAAACATGGCAGGAACACCGGTTGTCGTTGTCACACTCACACACTCTCACACACTCTCACACACACTCACACACACTCACACACACTCACACACACACACACACACACACACACACACACACACACACACACACACACACACACACACTACTGTCAATGACAAGCTTCCAAGACAGTGTTACACTGTACTATTCACACCTAACCAGTGAAGCTCATTGCCCCTACAACCGGCACCGACACCCCAATGCCGCCCGCCGATGCTATCATCCACCTGTCAATCACAGGGGAGCAGTTGGTACATGAAGCGCTGTCTGAACTGGGGAGGAGGAAATGGAGAAGGGCCAGAGGAAGTTTGCTGATATTTCAGAGATCTCATCTCGCCTTGTTTTGACATACCAGTTGAGCCCCCGCGGCGCCGGCGCCCCCTCGAAAAGAAGCCCAGAGATTTGCACTATCTACCCCCTCCACTAATGTATTCCACTTGTGTTGACGTGTTCGCTATCGCATCCGGTACAAGCAGCAAGCAGGGATAGACGAGAGAAGAGGTGTAGTTTAGGTGACCTGCTATTTTAGCATTTACAGCATGAATATTGCATGAGGAGTTAGCAGAGGTAGGGATATCTAGGGTAAAAGGCGGGGGGGACAGTAAAAAAAAAAAATTTAGAAAAAAAGCATTCTCATGCCCCCATCATCAATCACTGAGAGGCTCTGTAGCAGACACTCCTCTCATAGGATAATGAATTCATCCTCACACTTTGTGAGGGTAGGGAAGGAGGATTCACAGATATGGATCGGGGGCGTTGGAGGTGTGGTGGGCTAAGAGCTGTCAATGTGACAAAGGGTTCTGCCAGGGAAGGCTTAAGCCCTCCATCGATAACCAATATCCAGTAAAAGCTGATCAGCAAGTCTGCAAGTCTACAACCAGACTACAACCTGACTTGCATGTAGCCTGGTATCCGAACTGACTATCAGTCATTGTATTGCATAAGTCAATAAAAAAAAGGATATTCAGGTTGGATCACAGGCTATGAGAATGCAGCGTACGTTAGCATTAGAAACCGTAAACTGTAATACAAGCAGAATATAACTTAATGCAATATACATACATATAGGTCAGGAAACAAAAAATGGATTCTGCTTGAATTAAAGGCTAGTCTTCTTTGTGATACAGGTAGAAGTCTAGCTGTTCTGAGGTCAAAGGTGGAGAGGGAAACAGTGATGCTTTTCCTCGTAGCATATGGTCCACACCTGCTGCTAGCTATGATCCCAAAGCATACGCCCGGCAATGTCTCTTGATCCTGCTGTGGTGTTGATTTTACAAACGATATCAGAGGGGGCTGCGACTTAATCCATTTGTAGCAGCATTGACCCCGTCAGCACCCACACCTATTGCCAAGAAAATCTTTACCCACGACTCGGGTGAAGGAATACTTGCACATTGGAAAGGTTTGTGTGTAATCGGGTCATCATAAGCACATTACAAAATGCATTCCTCGACCTACATTGCGATAGCCATGTGCACTGTTTGAATACTGTTACATGTGTGCTCTGAATGTGTTGATAAAACACGGTGCTCCACTGGGACCTGAAAGCAAATCCTTACACAAATTCTGTGCCGTCTTGGCATCCAAGATTCGCAGCTCCTTCGCTTTTTTCTTGAACTGCGTCGCCTTGTTGTCCGTCTCATCCACCTCCTTTTTCACTGCAAAGAAAAGAAGGAATGCATATTCAACGATTGGGAACATGACAGGTTTATGGAAAGTTCCTGGCTGATAAAGAAAAACAGATTTGCTTTAGTTTACCTCAAACTGAAATTGTCTATTCTTCAAAATTGACTTCATTGTACACACCCAGTCAGAACATGTTAGCTGCATGTTAGCTAAGAGGTGATGTGTGTGCGGTCTTATGAGGAAGAAACTTAAGCAAAGAAAAACATTTAAGAGAAGGGAGGAAGTGACTAATAATAGGGTATTTAACTGGCTTGCCTCCAAATGCCAAACAAAACTAAGCGTTACACACATCAAGCACTAAAAAGGCCCTGCCAGGTTACATTTACACCACATGCTAGACACTATGTACTCGCTTATCACGCATTCACCCATACTACTCATTCAGACCAGCTCATTTTGCGCGCACGACTGACGGGGGGAGCATGCGCCAGGTCATGCATCTCTCCATGTCTACACAGGGGATAGTTGACAAAACGGCCCTCTGTTTTATTGCGGGCACTCTCCTTCAGCCTTGTGAAGCCGGAGAGATAAGTGTGTTCCCAGCGTGATCCTGGAGAACGCCACACACCGCCGCTCGATTGAGCAGACAGGCAGGCAGTGCGCAGCGTTAATGCCACACGTGTCCGACAAGGACTCAGGAGACCAGCCCCAATCTCCACGACAGTCGGTCGGATGGAATTTTCCACGGTGTAAGCGGCAATATGTGACAGAACGCGTGTCGTCCATCTTAAGCCGATACACACGCGCACGTGTAAAATCATGTAAGCAGACACACAGACAGACATAGCGAGCGATGCTTACAAGTGCGCCCACGTACAAATTAGCTACGAACACAGAGGCCCGTATCTTGGGAGCTACCCTAGAGAGTGAGACTCCTTTCTATAAACGAGAAGGAGCGATAAGAGACAGGGAGGGGATGATGGAGGAAAGGAGGGAGAGATGTATGCTTAGGTGGAGACAGCTGTAACAGCAGATGAAGGCGAGGCGAAGGCGAGACGAAGACTCATCGCCCCCTCCCAGTCCCTACCTTCAAGATGGCTTGTGGGAGAGACGGCACGCATCATCGCTAATCATTGCAACGCCTCTATTTATTTAAGCTCAAGGTGGAAGTCTCATAGGAAATGCTGAGAACAAACAGCACGCTCCCCAGAAAGTATGTGTGTAGTCTGAAGACACAATCAAAGAGGCAACAGCATCTCTTGGGCCGGTCGAGAAGACGTTGCTAGAGGCGCCTGGCACAACCAGCCTCAGTCTGTCTATGAACTAGCCTGTCAATGCAACACTTCAGGGGAGACTGTATTTGCGCAATACACCTGTTGCTGGAGAAGGAAGGTGAAGGATGGTGACTCAATAATGAGTTAACCTCATGAAACTGATACAGAGTCAGACCTATCTAGCGACCTTAATGTAGACATTACGGGAAGGCTATTCTCGAATGACTGTGTAGGCGCCTTGGAGCGAATTTGTGAATTCCCGAATCGTTCAACAATGAATGAACTTTACATGTTCGGGTTCAAAGGAAAAAGACAATTGGCTTCTTGAGAAATAAATAATGGTGTAACAACATAGAAAACCGTACAAAATAAATCCTCCAATTTTGACAACATGTTCAGGCCCTGATCTTCCTGGAAAAAACAATTAGAGGGGAAAAAAAGTGAAACCGTATTCCAAGGATATGACTTTACGAGGCCCCTGATTTTACAGGGTAGTAAAAAGATCTTGTGTCATTGCATTTCATAGTGAGTTATACTCCGTGTTCACTTTTTTTACTGCACCATTTGAATCCAACCACACAGGGTATGTTAATCAAACCTTACAGATTAGGCAAAGAGTCTCATGACAACTCCCCTGTCCATGACATCACTTACACATTATGCCGTGAGTCAAGCGCTGTGGGGTGGATGGCCCGGGCCCTGTTCACGGGCCAAGTTTGTTTTCTATTCAGTTTGATGGCAGAGATCCAGCAATCTTACAGAGCTTCTCACAGAGACCAAGCTTCAGACAATGAAAATAGAGGCCCATAGATAAAAATCAAATCAGGAATCCCTGATCTCCCCCCAGGGACTTCTCATATTTTTTTTCTTCTTCCCAGCAGAAAGTGGGACAGCGATGGGCCATGCTGGGGCTGTGTATCCATCGTTAAATCCCCTCAGTCCCCCTTACCGCCAGATGGATCTCCCACCTGGGTACCTCGTACTCTCGGCGGGATGCACTCGACACATTCGTCAGCACCTCAGCTGTCCTCAGCCCCCTATGCCTGCGGGGCTTGTGGCACCACCTCAAATTAAGTGGAAAGCAACGCAACACCTCTAATAATCAGAAACAGAACCACATTCCATCGTGTGATACTCTCAAAGGCTTCGCCTGTCCCGCTGTGCATAGGGTTGAGGAGAATCAGCAGCAGCCCACTGTAGGTTAGGGGTTTCTGTAAGGCAGCTATCTGCTAGGCTAATTAATCAGTTATTCAATTATGCTGCATTTTCCTCAACACTCCATGTGGACACTGACGGGGCCTGGATTGGCAAGTGAAATGCCGAACGTTGATGTATTCAATCCCCAGGAATTTTGGACAGGCTAACTATGACTGATTGCTTAAAAACGGATAGTTGAGCAAAAGATTTGCTAAAGTCCTACGCTTTATAAGATACTGATGATAACAGGAAGAGGGTCTGGTACCCCCCCCACACACACACTTAGTAGCAATCAGGACCGGATGTTTCCAGGTCTGCATGGGTTTGGGATGGACGGCCGGGGCGGTCCACGTCTTGCATCTGCCAAGAACAGCCTTAACCGCTCAGCCTCCCCCCGAGGATACGGCTTGACAGTTGATAAAAGCACTTGCCAGCGCCGAATGTGTTCTACTGGCTGCCCAGTGGCTAAGATGTAAGACTATGACAACAAGCGCCATCCCTCTCGTAGAGCCCTTTATTTGTTAATGTAATCTACCATGCATCCATTTATGAAAGAGCTGTTTGTGGTGGGCAGAGGAAGGGGGTGAAATTGGCAGCCAGCAGGTCTGCTGGAGCTGTTGAGCACAATAGGGAGCATGGAGCCTGTTTCTGGTCGAGATGTATCTTTCCTATGACAGGATGTCAGTCCCGACACATGGCGATAATGCAATCTTAATCACAAATTAATAACAGCGAGAGGCAAAGGGCTTTTATTAATTGTTTTCCTTGGTGAGCCAAAATTAGCACTTAGCATCTACGCCAAAGCTATCGACGAGATCAGGAGGCAGGTCCATTTGGATGGGAAACGAGCAGGAGTGTGTTGCTGTCCTCGAGGCAAGTGGCAAACTGAGCTAGACAGCAAGCTGGGCTGTGCATAGGCGAAAAGCTTTTCACGGACAGCCGGCAAACAATAAAACTAATACAGATGGCTCGTTAAGTTTTTATGGAGAGCTCCGATCATATACAGATATTCAAGTTGAGTAAAGACATTCGGAGCATGCGCAAGACACGGAACACACTGAAATATGAATGACGTCTAGGGAGCAGCATGTCCTGTTAAAATTCATAGTGAAACCTCTGCATTGTTTAAAGCAAGGACAGATGGACCACTTAGGGAGGACAAGGTCAAATCCTGTCTGGTTGATGGTGACCATGTAAGTCAGACAACAAGTATGTGTCAGTGCTAAATAAACAGCCAGCGTTTCCCAGTGCTCTGTTGGAACCCTGTATCTACCGAGGAAAGAGATATGAGACAGAGTGAAACAAGAAAGCCGTTTCGCAATTGCCGTTAAGCAATAACACTAAAGTGCTATCATTGCCAAGATAACCACATGAATGTTCGGCTTGGCCGGGGTAATAGTTACATTTCATTACCAGAGGAGGGGGAGTTCCACAGTTTGTTAAGGCTAGATGAGCCCACCACAGGATGAAGGGCTTTATTGAGAGAGAGAGAAAAAAAACCTACACCAGCAATAGAAAATGATTTAGACAGTTTTCAGATGGCTTGGCGTCTGCTTGAGCCTCGTATGTGAGTTTTGGACCAAGGCTAGCCCCGGGGAGCTCCTGATACCCAGAGTTCTTCCACACTTGGTCATCCGTTGTGTTTACTGGCTCTCAATCTTTTTGCTGGTAGTCTTCCATGAGATATCTCCCTAAAGTACGGCCAGAAGGGCCCAGGGCACAAGCAAGCTAAACACTACCACATGTTCACTTCCGGACAAGGAGAGTGGTCCGACACAAAGCAGCCACCAACAGACAACAACCCACCAGCTGATGATACCGAATGATTCGAGGCCTTTCGAAAATAGAAACTTAAGAAAGTGTTGATGACAGGTTCTTCTAAAGATGTATTTAAGGGCAAGCCGATGTAGAGTGGAGCAGACAATGTGGAGTCTGGATGTCCGGGAGGCAATTTATCCCTCCCATCCCTGAATGTGCAATCTGCCTGCAAACATGTGCTCCATCCTCCATCTCTCTGACTCGCGCTGGGGATTGAGCCACTAGTGCTGCCAGCCCCTCTAAAAGAGATGGATTCTCAGGAAGAAGGCTACAGGGCTCTGCCGAAGCTTCGGCTGCAGCTAACAGATCTAGATTTGCAATACTGAAAAATTTCGACAGAACAGAAAAAAAACTAATATTAATTTTCAAGGATATTGGCTGTTCGGGATGCAGCTGGTTTCTCTGAAGATATGCTTTGGATAAAGGACTATTGTTTACTGTGCATCTGCCCCAGCCAATAAGACTGATGTGAGGAATAGATGAGGATAGGGTGTGTTTTGGCAGTAACAGACATTGTAATTAATTGCCTGATGTGTTAATGAGTTGTCATCTGCTTTTAGGCATATATTCTCAGGTAAAAAAATGAAATACATTTATAGCTTGGCATGTCAAGCTTCACGTGGCCTTGTCGGGAAAAAAAAAATGTCTGTATGGTGCACACAGTTTTTTTTTCTTCATTTATTTATTTTTTCAAACCACAGATAGTGCGGTCAAATTGGCTAATTTATCTCTGAGAACGATTGATAAAAGTTCTTTCATATTTCCTGTTAAGTACAAAGAGTGCATCTCGAGCACATTAATGAGTCATGTTCTGTGTCTGCTGCCTTTGAAGAGATGTAATTCATTGAATTTCACCTCTGAAAATAGAAAACAGATGTGAAACCGTACCTTGAGGACTAGGGTCCATGGAGTGTTTTGTGAAAGAGAATAAATGCATTAACGGCAGTACAGAATGGTAAGTGGACAAAGACTTCACGAAATGTCCATTGGCCAAGTATAGGTGTATTGTATTGTGAAAAAAATAAAACCAGAGGTTCGAAAACACCACCTTGACCAGCGAATTCCAGCTGTGTTCAATTTCTCCCATTGACTTAAACTGAGGTCTCTCTATCAACCCTGAAGCCAATTTACCGCCGGGATATAAACCCCTTCTCTCCACTTCTCCCTCAATCTAGGATCTCAAAAGCGTGCTCCCACTCTAAAAAAGGCAATCCTTTTCTCTTTCACTCAGGGATCCTGAAATTGTTTCTTTTTCTTTCAGGCGGGCAAAGCTGCATTGATCGGATAAGGCTAGTCAATAGAAAAAAATAAAAATACACAAATTCAATCAAAGTGCAACAAGACTATGGTTGCAAGATAAGTGGTTAATGTACATTCTGAATAAGGAACCAGTGTAGGAACATTTATGTATTTCTTTTGTGGGGGATCAGCCAAGCAGGTTTTTGATTATGTGGTCTGAAAACGAGGGTTTGCAGCAACCGTCCATCGGACGCCATCTATTAGAGAAACAATTTGGCCGTCTTATCAACGTCTCAGGAGACCGCACATTTGTGGATGTTAAGAGATAATAAATACCTGTCCATTGGACTGGATAGGTACAACCCATCCTTGCTCCGAGAGCAGAATTATTGATGCCATTTCTTAGAAGAGCCACCTTGTTGCCCAGGGATGTCCTTCACACGGTTGGCATATTCCGGACCGACTGTCTGGCCACTCCCCAAACTCAAGGTGAGGCCATTAAAAATGAACTGAAGCTGGGGGAGAACATGTGCTCTCATCCAAACAATCATCATCATGATAACAGAGTGGGGGACGTAGTAGATAATTGCAATGACAGAATTGTGGTGTGTGGCTGTGTGTGTGGCAGGTACCCATTAAACATTAGGGGTGCGTGTGCCTTTTTAATTGTGTAGGCACGCCTGTTTGTGTGCACAGATAACTATCCGCATGAGCGAGTGTGGCCGTTTAATTCGGCAGTCCCTCTCTCCAGAAGGTCACCGGCCCTTTCCCCCGAAGGTCACCTGTACTCCCCCCACAACAGCTGGTCCTAGTCAGCCCAGGTCAAACAGAGGCGGTGGCCTTGGAATCTCCCAGCGTGAAAGACCAACCCGTGGCCTAGTAATGGCTTCAGTATGACAGGGAGGGGAGGGGAGAGGCCCAGCCCACGTTAGGAGACCACACAGCTGGGACTGGAGCAGAACCCATTGGGATGACTTGGATAACCACCATCACCTCCTCCTCCTCCGCCTTGTGTGAGATAGAAACCCGACGATACGGAGTGCTGGTGTATATGCTCCACATTTCGTGCTGTTCTCGCCGCGAGCGTTGGACCCAAGAGGGAACGGGTCAGATCGCTCACCCCTAAGAGGTTCAGTATTCACACAATGTTGTTCACAATCTGGCGGAAACACTTCTCATTGATTAAACCATCCGAAAATATGCATGACATGCATGTTGAGGAACGCAGGAAAATTTTGGCGGGATTTAACCCTGCGGTAGCGGGAATCATCTGCCTGTGATTGGTTTCCTGTACTGCACTCATCCAGAGGTTTCATGTATGAGTTGTCAGAGCATTACTAATGGCAGATGCTGACTGGTGGGGATGTGCTGACTCATAAACTACAGATTCCTGTTAATGAGAAATGAAAACAGTCTCCCATTCACTCAAATATGAGACATTACAGCTAAGAAAACAACTAAGAAAAGCTTTTAACACAAAAATGAAACAAGACATTTTGGAAAAATTTTAAAAAAACAGATGAAAAGAAAAACAAAAGATCCATGTTCCTTGAAATAAACAAGTTTATTGTTGACCTCAAGCTTCGAGCCAACCTGTAACAACCCTGTTGTTTCACTTACGCGAGTTGAGACTGGGAACTTTGTTGTACTCTTTGTTTGAGAGAGAGAGAGAGAGAGAGAGAGAGAGAGAGAGAGAGGTGGGGGGGGGGGG